>CM053028.1:1801238-1916238 GCA_028564925.1 Lithobates sylvaticus | reverse complement strand
GTAATGTACAGTCAGGTCCATAAATATTGGGACATGGACACAATTTTAATCTTTTTGGCTCCATACACCACAATGGATGTGAAATGAAAGGAACAAGATGAGCTTTACCTGCAGACTTCCAGCTTTAATTTGAGGGTCTTTACATCCAAATCAGGTGATCGGTGGAGGAATTACAACACTTTCTATATGTCCCTCCCACTTTTTAAGGGACCAAAAGTACTGGGACAGATTAACAATCATCCATCAAACTTTCACTTTTTAATACTCGGTGGTAAATCCTTTGCAGTCAATTACAGCCTGAAGTGTGGAAGGCAAAGAGATCACCAGACGCCACCAGAGACGTCACCAGAGACGTCACCAGACGCCACCAGAGACGCCACCAGAGACGCCACCAGAGACGCCACCAGAGACGCCACCAGAGACGCCACCAGAGACATCACCAGAGACATCACCAGAGACGCCACCAGAGACATCACCAGACGCCACCAGAGACATCACCAGGCGCCACCAGAGACGTCACCAGACGCCACCAGAGACGTCACCAGACGTCACCAGAGACATCACCAGAGACCTCACCAGAGACATCACCAGACACCACCAGAGACATCACCAGAGACGCCACCAGACGCCACCACAGACGCCACCAGAGACATCACCAGACGCCACCAGAGACATCACCAGAGACGTCACCAGACGCCACCAGACATCACCAGAGACATCACCAGAGACATCACCAGAGACATCACCAGACACCACCAGAGACATCACCAGACATCACCAGAGACGTCACCAGACGCCACCAGAGACATCACCAGAGACGTCACCAGACGCCACCAGAGACATCACCAGAGACATCACCAGAGACATCACCAGAGACGTCACCAGAGACGTCACCAGACATCACCAGAGACATCACCAGACACATCACCAGACATCCCCAGAGACATCACCAGACATCACCAGACGCCACCAGAGACACCACCAGACGCCACCACAGACGCCACCAGAGACATCACCAGAGACGCCACCAGAGACGCCACCAGAGACATCACCAGACGCCACCAGAAACATCACCAGACGCCACCAGAAACATCACCAGACGCCACCAGACATCACCAGACGCCACCAGAGACATCACCAGACGCCACCAGAGACATCACCAGACGCCACCAGAGACATCACCAGACACCACCAAAGACATCACCAGACGCCACCAGACATCACCAGACATCACCAGACGCAACCAGAGACATCACCAGACATCACCAGACATCACCAGACATCACCAGACGCCACCAGACACATCACCAGACGCCACCAGACATCACCAGACGCCACCAGAGACATCACCAGACGCCACCAGAGACATCACCAGACGCCACCAAAGACATCACCAGACGCCACCAAAGACGTCACCAGACATCACCAGAGACATCACCAGACGCCACCAGAGACGCCACCAGACATCACCAGAGACGCCACCAGAGACATCACCAGACATCACCAGACGCCACCAGAGCCATCACCAGACGCCACCAGAGACACCACCAGACATCACCAGACGCCACCAGAGACATCACCAGACGCCACCAGAGACATCACCAGACGCCATCAGAGACATCACCAGACGCCACCAGAGACATCACCAGACGCAACCAGAGACATCACCAGAGACATCACCAGACGCCACCAGAGACATCACCAGACGCCACCAGAGACATCACCAGAGACGTCACCAGACTCCACCAGAGATCACCAGACGCTGGGCTTCTTTCCTGGTGAGGCTCTGCCAGGCCTCTACTGTCTTCAATTCCTGCTTGTTCTTGGGGCATTTTCCATTCAGTTTTGTCTTCAGCAAGTGAAATGCTCAATCAGATTCAGGTCAGGTGATTAACTTGGCCATTCCATAACATTCCACTTCTTTCCCTTTGGTTGCTTTCGCAGGATGCTCCGGGTCATTGTCCATCTGCACTGTGAAGTGCCGTCCAATGAGTTCTGAAGGATTTTGCTGAATATGAGAAGATAATATTCCCCGAAACACTTCAGAATTCATCAATAAATACAAGAGAACCAGTTCCATTGGCAGCCATACATGCCCACGCCATGACACTACCACCACCATGCTTCACTGATGAGGTGGGAGGCTTTGGATCAGGAGCAGTTCCTTTCCTTCTCCATACTCTTCTCTTCCCATCACTCTGCTACAAGTTGGTCTCATCTCCCCATAGGATGTTCTTCCAGAACTCTGAAGGCTTTTTTAGATGTTGTTTGGCAAAACTCTAATCTGGCCTTCCTGTTTTTGAGGCTCACCGATGGTTTGCATCTTGTGGTGAACCCTCTGTATTCACTCTGGTGAAGTCTTCTCTCCACACACACACCTACCTCCTGGAGAGTGTTCCACACATACACCTACCTCCTGGAGAGTGTTCCACACATACACCTACCTCCTGGAGAGTGTTCCACACATACACCTACCTCCTGGAGAGTGTTCCACACATACACCTACCTCCTGGAGAGTGTTCCACACATACACCTACCTCCCGGAGAGTGTTCCACACATACACCTACCTCCCGGAGAGTATTCCACACACACACCTACCTCCCGGGGAGTGTTCCACACATACACCTACCTCCTGGAGAGTGTTCCACACATACACCTACCTCCTGGAGAGTGTTCCACACATACACCTACCTCCAGGAGAGTGTTCCACACATACACCTACCTCCCAGAGAGTATTCCACACACACACCTACCTCCCGAGGAGTGTTCCACACATACACCTACCTCCTGGAGTGTTCCACACACACACCTACCTCCTGGAGAGTGCTCCACACACACCTACCTCCCGGAGAGTGTTCCACACATACACCTACCTCCCAGAGAGTATTCCACACACACACCTACCTTTTTTTTTTTTTTTTACATACACCTACCTCCCGGATTGTGTTCCACACATACACCTACCTCCCGGAGAGTATTCCACACACACACCTACCTCCCGGGGAGTGTTCCACACATACACCTACCTCCTGGAGAGTATTCCACACATACACCTACCTCCATGGAGAGTGTTCCACACATACACCTACCTCCTGGAGAGTGTTCCACACATACACCTACCTCCTGGAGAGTCTTCCACACATACACCTACCTCCTGGAGAGTGTTCCACACATACACCTACCTCCTGGGGAGTGTTTCACACATACACCTACCTCCTGGAGATTGTTCCACACATACACCTACCTCCTGGAGAGTGTTCCACACATACACCTACCTCCTGGGGAGTGTTCCACACATACACCTACCTCCTGGAGATTGTTCCACACATACACCTACCTCCTGGAGAGTGTTCCACACATACACCTACCTCCCGGAGAGTGTTCCACACACACACCTACCTCCTGGAGAGTGTTCCACACATACACCTACCTCCTGGAGAGTGTTCCACTCATACACCTACCTCCTGGAGATTGTCCCACACATACACCTACCTCCTGGAGAGTGGTCCACACATACATCTACCTCCTGGAGAGTGTTCCACACACACACCTACCTCCTGGAGAGTGTTCCACACATACATCTACACACACATACATCTACCTCCCGGAGAGTGTTCCACACACACACCTACCTCCTGGAGAGTGTTCCACACATACACCTACCTCCTGGAGAGTGTTCCACTCATACACCTACCTCCTGGAGATTGTCCCACACATACACCTACCTCCTGGAGTGTGGTCCACACATACATCTACCTCCTGGAGAGTGTTCCACACACACACCTACCTCCTGGAGAGTGTTCCACACATACACCTACCTCCTGGAGAGTGGTCTTCCTCTGGCCAACTGTTGTGAAGGGTGTTTTCTTCACCAGGGAAGGAATTCTTCGGTCATCCACCACAGTTGTTTTCCGTGGTCTTCCTGGTCTTTTGGTGTTGCTGAGATCACCGGTGCGTTCTTTTTTTTTAAGGATGTTCCAAACAGTTGATTTGGCCACACCTAATGTTTTTGCTATCTCTCTGATGGGTTTGTTTTGTTTTTTCAGCCTAATGATGGCTTCACTGATAGTGACAGCTCTTTGGATCTCATATTGAGAGTTGACAGCAACAGATTCCAAATGCAAATAGCTCACTTGAAATGAACTCTGGACCTTTTATCTGCTCCTTGTAAATGGGATAATGAGGGAATAACACACACCTGGCCATGGAACAGCTGAGCAGCCAATTGTCCCATTACTTTTGGTCCCTTAAATGTGTCCATGTCCCAATATTTATGGACCTGACTGTACCCCTGTTCTATATAAGTCTTCTTTCAAAGTGTCCTCAGTGCCCTTGGAGGACAGTAAGGTCACATTTTGGACAGAGAAGATGACTGATTCACAGGTCAGGAAGCATCAAGGAGACTATCTATGTCCAATTGGAACAACCATCATTGAACAGGAGTGGGGGGTGGGGCTTATACACCATCCGTCTTCCACATAGTACGCTCTTCTAACATCTCTATCGTGGCATTATAACAACAATTCCCACCTTCAGCCACGTAAATCAAAGAACTGAAACTTATGCCGACTTCCTGTCACCAAGGATGAACGGATGGGATGAGGTGGTAAGGATGGACAGATGGGATGAGGTGGTAAGGATGGGATGAGGTGGTAAGGATGGGATGAGGTGGTAAGGATGGACGGATGGGATGAGGTGGTAAGGATGGGATGAGGTGGTAAGGATGGACGGATGGGATGAGGTGGTAAGGATGGACGGATGGGATGAGGTGGTAAGGATGGGATGAGGTGGTAAGGATGGACGGATGGGATGAGGTGGTAAGGATGGAAGGATGGGATGACGTGGTGAGGATGGAAGGATGGGATGACGTGGTGAGGATGGAAGGATGGGATGACGTGGTGAGGATGGAAGGATGGGATGACGTGGTGAGGATGGAAGGATGGGATGACGTGGTGAGGATGGAAGGATGGGAGGACGTGGTGAGGATGGAAGGATGGGATGAGGTGGTGAGGATGGAAGGATGGGATGAGGTGGTAAGGATGGACGGATGGGATGACGTGGTGAGGATGGAAGGATGGGATGACGTGGTGAGGATGGAAGGATGGGAGGACGTGGTGAGGATGGAAGGATGGGATGAGGTGGTGAGGATGGAAGGATGGGATGAGGTGGTAAGGATGGACGGATGGGATGACGTGGTGAGGATGGAAGGATGGGATGACGTGGTGAGGATGGAAGGATGGGATGACGTGGTAAGGATGGACGGATGGGATGAGGTGGTAAGGATGGAAGGATGGGATGAGGTGGTAAGGATGGAAGGATGGGATGAGGTGGTAAGGATGGAAGGATGGGATGACGTGGTAAGGATGGACGGATGGGATGAGGTGGTAAGGATGGACGGATGGGAAGACGTAGTAACTAGAAATAGAGGTTTCCACAACTTCACACCTCCCGTCCTTTCCTTGGACAATCAATGTCTACACCCACCCCCTGTTACCCCAGAGGAAACCCTAAAAAAGTTTTTTAGGTCTCAGGAACCGATACCACAACCAGTTCATTGGGGGGTCAATGAGAAAAATGCCCCTCATATTGGTGGTCAGTAGGAAGAACGCAACACTTACTGTGGATCAGAATGTCACCTCTGCACACAGATATAAAGATCATCGGTGTAATGTTGCCGGCTTTGCCAAGTGGCCTTGGCACTGGAACTATCCAGACATTTGTCACATTGAAGGTCAATAAGCCATCGATCCAGGTCCCCCCTAGAAACCTCTGGAGGAACCCCCCGAGCTTCACAGAACTCTGCTTGAGAATGACGGCTCTACCCGTCCCATGGGGGTTGGATGAAGGTGTTGGGGCTCCCCGTGTGGACAGAAGTATTTTGTATTTCTTCCATTTGTGAATAATCGCTCCAACATTTGTCTCCTTCTCACCGATCTTCTTGCTGATGGTCTTGTAGCTCATTCCAGCCTTGTGCAGGTCTACAATCTTCTCCCCGACATCCTCTGACAGATCTTTGGTCTTCCCCATGATGGTGAGGATTGGAGGGAAGAGATTCTGTGGACAGGAGTCTTCTATACACATAACGAGTTGTCGTTAGGAGAACCTTCTTACATTGACAGGACTGATCTGTGCACCACATGAGCCCCTACTGGAGCCAGTCTGTGTATACCCCATATATACCCCCCATATATACTATATACCCCATATATATACCACATGAGCCCCTACTGGAGCCAGTCTGCGTATACTCCATATATACCCCCCATATATACTATATACCCCATATATATACATCCCCCATATATACTATATACCCCATATATACCCCCCATATATACTATATACCCCATATATACTATATACTCCATATATATACCACATGAGCCCCTACTGGAGCCAGTCTGTGTATACCCCATATATATATACTATATACCCCATATATATACACCCCCATATATATACTATATACCCCATATATACACCACATGAGCCCCTACTGGAGCCAGTCTGTGTATACCCCATATATATACACTATATACCCCATATATATACACCCCCCATATATACTATATACCCCATATATACACCACATGAGCCCCTACTGGAGCCAGTCTGTGTATACCCCATATATACCCCCCATATATACTATATACCCCATATATATACCACATGAGCCCCTACTGGAGCCAGTCTGTGTATACCCCATATATACCCCCCATATATACTATATACCCCATATATATACCACATGAGCCCCTACTGGAGCCAGTCTGCGTATACTCCATATATACCCCCCATATATACTATATACCCCATATATATACATCCCCCATATATACTATATACCCCATATATACCCCCCATATATACTATATACCCCATATATACTATATACTCCATATATATACCACATGAGCCCCTACTGGAGCCAGTCTGTGTATACCCCATATATATACTATATACCCCATATATATACACCCCCATATATACTATATACCCCATATATACACCACATGAGCCCCTACTGGAGCCAGTCTGTGTATACCCCATATATATACACTATATACCCCATATATATACACCCCCCATATATACTATATACCCCATATATACACCACATGAGCCCCTACTGGAGCCAGTCTGTGTATACCCCATATATACCCCCCATATATACTATATACCCCATATATATACCACATGAGCCCCTACTGGAGCCAGTCTGTGTATACCCCATATATACCCCCCATATATACTATATACCCCATATATATACCACATGAGCCCCTACTGGAGCCAGTCTGTGTATACCCCATATACAGTGCCTTGCGAAAGTATTCGGCCCCCTTGAACTTTTCAACCTTTTGCCACATTTCAGGCTTCAAACATAAAGATATAAAAATTTTAATTTTTTTTGTGAAGAATCACCAACAAGTGGGACACAATTGTGAAGTGGAACGAAATCTATTGGATTGTTGAAACTTTTTTAACTATTAAAAAAATGAAAAGTGGGGCGTGCAAAATTATTCGGCCCCCTTGCGTTAATCCTTTGTAGAGCCACCTTTTGCTGCGATTACAGCTGCAAGTCGCTTGGGGTATGTCTATCAGTCGCTTGGGGTATGTCTCTATCAGTCGCTTGGGGTATGTCTCTACCAGTCGCTTGGGGTATGTCTCTACCAGTCGCTTGGGGTATGTCTCTATCAGTCGCTTGGGGTATGTCTCTATCAGTCGCTTGGGGTATGTCTCTACCAGTCGCTTGGGGTATGTCTCTACCAGTCGCTTGGGGTATGTCTCTATCAGTCGCTTGGGGTATGTCTATATCAGTCGCTTGGGGTATGTCTCTATCAGTCGCTTGGGGTAGGTCTCTATCAGTCGCTTGGGGTAGGTCTCTATCAGTCGCTTGGGGTATGTCTCTATCAGTCGCTTGGGGTATGTCTCTATCAGTTTTGCACATCGAGAGACTGAAATTCTTGCCCATTCTTCCTCGAGCTCAGTGAGGTTGGATGGAGAGCGTTTGTGAACAGCAGTTTTCAGCTCTTTCCACAGATTCTCGATTGGATTCAGGTCTGGACTTTGACTTGGCCATTCTAACACCTGGATACGTTTATTTGTGAACCATTCCTTTGTAGATTTTGCTGTATGTTTGGATCATTGTCTTGTTGGAAGATAAATCTCCGTCCCACTTTCAGGTCTTTTGCAGACTCCAACAGGTTTTCATCCAGAATGGTCCTGTATTTGGCTGCATCCATCTTCCCCTCAATTTTAACCATCTTCCCTGTCCCTGCTGAAGAAAAGCAGGCCCAAACCATGATGCTGCCACCACCATGTTTCACAGTGGGGATGGTGTGTTGAGGGTGATGAGCTGTGTTGCTTTTACGCCAAACATATCGTTTTGCATTGTGGCCAAAAAGTTCGATTTTGGTTTCATCGGAGCAGAGCACCTTCTTCCACATGTTTGGTGTCTCCCAGGTGGCTTGTGGCAAACTTTAGACGAGACTTTTTATGGATATCTTTGAGAAATGGCTTTCTTCTTGCCACTCTTCCATAAAGGCCAGATTTGTGCAGTGTACGACTGATTGTTGTCCTATGGACAGACTCTCCCACCTCAGCTGTAGTTCTCTGCAGTTCATCCAGAGTGATCATCATGGGCCTCTCGGCTGCATCTCTGATCAGTCTTCTCCTTGTCTGAGCTGAAAGTTTAGAGGGGACAGCCAGGTCTTGGTAGATTTGCAGTGGTCTGATACTCCTTCCATTGATCGCTTGCACAGTGCTCCTTGGGATCGCTCGCACAGTGCTCCTTGGGATCGCTCGCACAGTGCTCCTTGGGATCGCTCGCACAGTGCTCCTTGGGATCGCTCGCACAGTGCTCCTTGGGATCGCTCGCACAGTGCTCCTTGGGATCGCTCGCACAGTGCTCTTTGGGATCGCTCGCACAGTGCTCCTTGGGATCGCTCGCACAGTGCTCTTTGGGATCGTTGGCACAGTGCTCCTTGGGATCGCTTACACAGTGCTCCTTGGGATCGCTCGCACAGTGCTCCTTGGGATCGCTTGCACAGTGCTCTTTGGGATCGTTAGCACAGTGCTCCTTGGGATCGCTTGCACAGTGCTCCTTGGGATCGCTTGCACAGTGCTCTTTGGGATCGCTTGCACAGTGCTCCTTGGGATCGCTTGCACAGTGCTCCTTGGGATCGCTTGCACAGTGCTCTTTGGGATCGCTCGCACAGTGCTCCTTGGGATCGCTTGCACAGTGCTCCTTGGGATCGCTTGCACAGTGCTCTTTGGGATCGTTGGCACAGTGCTCCTTGGGATCGCTCGCACAGTGCTCCTTGGGATCGCTCGCACAGTGCTCCTTGGGATCGCTTGCACAGTGCTCTTTGGGATCGTTAGCACAGTGCTCCTTGGGATCGCTTGCACAGTGCTCCTTGGGATCGCTTGCACAGTGCTCTTTGGGATCGCTTGCACAGTGCTCCTTGGGATCGCTTGCACAGTGCTCCTTGGGATCGCTTGCACAGTGCTCTTTGGGATCGCTCGCACAGTGCTCCTTGGGATCGCTTGCACAGTGCTCTTTGGGATCGTTAGCACAGTGCTCCTTGGGATCGCTTGCACAGTGCTCCTTGGGATCGTTAGCACAGTGCTCCTTGGGATCGCTTGCACAGTGCTCCTTGGGATCGCTCGCACAGTGCTCCTTGGGATCGCTCGCACAGTGCTCCTTGGGATCGCTTGCACAGTGCTCTTTGGGATCGTTAGCACAGTGCTCCTTGGGATCGCTTGCACAGTGCTCCTTGGGATCGCTCGCACAGTGCTCCTTGGGATCGCTCGCACAGTGCTCCTTGGGATCGCTCGCACAGTGCTCCTTGGGATCGCTCGCACAGTGCTCCTTGGGATCGCTCGCACAGTGCTCCTTGGGATCGCTCGCACAGTGCTCCTTGGGATCGCTCGCACAGTGCTCCTTGGGATCGCTCGCACAGTGCTCCTTGGGATCGCTCGCACAGTGCTCCTTGGGATTGCTTGCACAGTGCTCCTTGGGATCGCTTGCACAGTGCTCCTTGGGATGTTTAAAGCTTGGGAAATCTTTTTGTATCCAAATCCGGCTTTAAACTTCTCCACAACAGTATTACGGACCTGCCTGGCGTGTTCCTTGGTCTTCATGATTCTCTCTGCGCTTTCACCAGAACCCTGAGCCTATCACAGAGCAGGTTATACAGAGACTTGATTACACACAGGTGGATTCTATTTATCACCATCAGTCATTTAGGACAACATTGGATCATTCAGAGATCTTCGCTGAACTTCTGGAGTCAGTTTGCTGCACTGAAAGTAAAGGGGCCGAATATTTTTGCACGCCCCACTTTTCAGTTTTTTATTTGCTAAAAAAGTTTAAAATATCCAATAGATTTCGTTCCACTTCACAATTGTGTCCCACTTGTTGGTGATTCTTCACAAAAAATTTAAATTTTATATCTTTATGTTTTGAAGCCTGAAATGTGGAAAAAGGTTGAAAAGTTCAAGGGGGCCGAATATTTTCGCAAGGCGCTGTATACCCCCCATATATACTATATACCCCATATATATACCACATGAGCACCTACTGTACCCAGTCTGTGGGGGGAGAATTATTGTTGGTTGGTTGGGGGGCAAATACTTATTTTACTCCATTTATAACATTGGTATTGTGTGATTTTTCTGGATTTTTGGTTGATATTCTGTCTCTGTTATATAAAATACACCTATGATAAAAATTATAGACCTTCATTTCTATGGGGGCAAAACTACACAATCTGCAGGAGAGACGATCAGCCCCCCCCCCCCCCACTGTATAATCATATAATGTAGGTGTACATATAGGAGGTAGGTGTATATAGGAGGTAGGTGTACTTATAATATATATAGGAAGTAGGTGTATATAATATATATATATATAGGAGGTAGGTGTGTATATAATATATATAGGAGGTAGGTGTGTATATAATATATATAGGAGTTAGGCGTATATTGGAGAAAGGTAGGTAGGTGTATATATAATATATATATATATATATATATATATATATATATAATATATATAGGAGGTAGGTGCATATAATATATATATAGGAGGTAGGTGGATATATATTATATATAGGAGGTAGGTGTATATAATATATTTAGGAGGTAGGTGTATATATAATATATATAGGAGGTAGGTGGATATATAATATATATAGGAGGTAGGTGTATATAATATATATATATATAGGAGGTAGGTGGATATATAATATATATATAGGAGGTAGGTGTATATAGGAGGTAGGTGTATATAGGAGGTTGGTGTATATAGGAGGTTGGTGTATATAGGAGGTAGGTGTATATAGGAGGTCGGTGTATATATAATATATATAGGAGGTAGGTGGATATATAATATATATAGGAGGTAGGTGTATATAATATATATATATAGGAGGTAGGTGTGTATATAATATATATAGGAGGTAGGTGGATATATAATATATATATATAGGAGGTAGGTGTATATAGGAGGTCGGTGTATATAGGAGGTAGGTGTATATATAATATATTCTCTCCTCTCATCTGATATTCTCAGTGTAATCTCCGCCCCGCCCACTTCTCACACGCTCGCCGTGACGTCAGTGATGAGTCTCCTCCCGCGGCGGTGAGAAGTGGGCGGGGCGGTGATGTCGGTATAGAAGGACGGATGGGGAGTCCCGGGGACCGGGAATGTGACGGTGAGTGCGGTGGGGGGAGGGGAAGGTAGAGGACTCCTCTGATCTGTATATATTGGGGGGATCGGAGGAGGCAGCATGTGCCCAGTGTTAGAGAATTATTATAGAGGAGAACCCAGCCTGATCTCTATCCGAGTCCCCCCCCCCCTCTATCAGTCAGCCCCCCCTCTCTGTCAGAGTCAGTCCCCCCCCCCTTCTATCAGAGTCAGTCCCTCCCCCCCCTTCTATCAGAGTCAGTCCCCCCCCCTTCTATCAGAGTCAGTCCCTCCCCCCCCTTCTATCAGAGTCAGTCCCCCCCCCCTTCTATCAGAGTCAGTCCCCCCCCCTTCTATCAGAGTCAGTCCCCCCCCCCTTCTATCAGAGTCAGTCCCCCCCCCTTCTATCAGAGTCAGTCCCCCCCCCCCCCCCCCCCCCTTCTATCAGAGTCAGCCCCCCCCCCTTCTATCAGAGTCAGTCCCCCCCCCCTTCTATCAGAGTCAGTCCCCCCCCCCTTTTCTATCAGAGTCAGCCCCCCCCCCCTTCTATCAGAGTCAGTCCCCCCCCCCTTTTCTATCAGAGTCAGCCCCCCCCCCCCTTCTATCAGAGTCAGCCCCCCCCCCCCCCCCTTTTCTATCAGAGTCAGCCCCCCCCCCTTTTCTATCAGAGTCAGTCCCCCCCCCCTTTTCTATCAGAGTCAGTCCCCCCCCCCTCCCCCCCCCCTTTCTATCAGAGTCAGTCCCCCCCCTTTTCTATCAGAGTCAGCCCCCCCCCCTTTTCTATCAGAGTCAGTCCCCCCCCCTTCTATCAGAGTCAGTCCCCCCCCCTTTTCTATCAGAGTCAGTCCCCCCCCCCTTTTCTATCAGAGTCAGCCCCCCCCCCTTTTCTATCAGAGTCAGTCCCCCCCCCTTCTATCAGAGTCAGTCCCCTCCCCTTCTATCAGAGTCAGTCCCCTCCCCTTCTATCAGAGTCAGTCCCCCCCTCTCTGTCAGAGTCAGCCCCCCCCCTCTATCAGTCAGCCCCCCCTCTCTGTCAGAGTCAGCCCCCCCCTTCTATCAGAGTCAGCCCCCCCCTTCTATCAGAGTCAGCCCCCCCCCCTTCTATCAGAGTCAGCCCCCCCCTTCTATCAGAGTCAGCCCCCCCCCTTCTATCAGAGTCAGCCCCCCCCCTTCTATCAGAGTCAGCCCCCCCCCCTTCTATCAGAGTCAGCCCCCCCCCTTCTATCAGAGTCAGCCCCCCCCCCTTCTATCAGAGTCAGTCCCCCCCCTCTATCTATCAGAGTCAGTCCCCCCCCCTCTATCTATCAGAGTCAGTCCCCCCCCCTCTATCTATCAGAGTCAGTCCCCCCCCCTCTATCTATCAGAGTCAGTCCCCCCCCCTCTATCTATCAGAGTCAGTCCCCCCCCCCTCTATCTATCAGAGTCAGTCCCCCCCCCCTCTATCTGAGTCAGTCCCCCCCCCCTCTATCTATCAGAGTCAGTCCCCCCCCCCCCCCTCTATCTATCAGAGTCAGCCCCCCCCCCCTCTATCTATCAGAGTCAGCCCCCCCCCCCCTCTATCTATCAGAGTCAGCCCCCCCCCCCTCTATCTATCAGAGTCAGTCCCCCCCCCCTCTATCTATCAGAGTCAGTCCCCCCCCCCTCTATCTATCAGAGTCAGTCCCCCCCCCCTCTATCTATCAGAGTCAGTCCCCCCCCCCCTCTATCTATCAGAGTCAGTCCCCCCCCCCTCTATCTATCAGAGTCAGTCCCCCCCCCCCCTCTATCTATCAGAGTCAGTCCCCCCCCCCCCTCTATCTATCAGAGTCAGTCCCCCCCCTCTATCTATCAGAGTCAGTCCCCCCCCCTCTATCTATCAGAGTCAGTCCATCAGTCACAGACCAGATACAGTCCTGAAGGGGGCCGGATGTGGCCCCTGGGGGGTCGTAGTTGGGATCTGTATTAGAGATTATATATATATATATATATATATATATATTTTCTATCACATGGTGTCACCATATCGGAGGGACCCGTCACTTCCTATCATAGATTGTATACAGCCGGAGTTCCTCCATAAAGAGAGCTTCTAATGTGAGGGCGAATCTTCACCACGGGACACGGCAAATAATAATAATCTCACAGGGGTTCTAACCCCCCCCCCCCACAAACTTTTAGTCCTTCCGAAATGAAAAAAAAAAGTTTGTCCCTTAGTTCTTCGCCCTCCTAGAATGATAAGTGTTGGTCCGGCTTGGCACGCTGTCATTCTGTAGATCTCATACCTGATTGGTCGCTGTGAACTGTGCTGGGTCCCCCCCCCCCCGATGTCTGCGCTGGGTCCCCCCCCCCCCCGATGTCTGCGCTGGGTCCCCCCCCCCCGATGTCTGCGCTGGGTCCCCCCCCCCGATGTCTGCGCTGGGTCCCCCCTCCCCCCCGATGTCTGCGCTGGGTCCCCCTCCCCCCCCATGTCTGCGCTGGGACCCCCCAAAAAAAGCCTTGTCCAATTACATATGCATCAAAAAAGCGTGTGAAAGGACCCTCATAGAACTGGAATGGACGAGTCCCTCCAGATATTTCTTACAAACTTTATTTTTTTTTTATTTTTTTTGCAATCAGTTGTTTTGTAAAAGTGATCTGAGCAGCTTTACAGCCTCCTGATCATTTTCACAGCCCTGCGGAAGGGCCGCCTGCGAGGGATCCCAGACATTCCCGCTCTTCCCCTGGGGGTCAGGGGCGGCTCTTCCTCCCGTGGGTCGTGGGCGGCTCTTCCTCCCGTGGGTCGTGGGCGGCTCTTCCTCCCGTGGGTCGTGGGCGGCTCTTCCTCCCGTGGGTCGTGGGCGGCTCTTGCTCCCGGGGGTCGTGGGCGGCTCTTGCTCCCGGGGGGTCGTGGGCGGCTCTTCCTCCCGGGGGGTCGTGGGCGGCTCTTCCTCCCGGGGGTCGTGGGCGGCTCTTCCTCCCGGGGGGTCGTGGGCGGCTCTTCCTCCCGGGCGGTCGTGGGCGGCTCTTCCTCCCGGGCGGTCGTGGGCGGCTCTTCCTCCCGGGCGGTCGTGGGCGGCTCTTCCTCCCGGGCGGTCGTGGGCGGCTCTTCCTCCCGGGCGGTCGTGGGCGGCTCTTCCTCCCGGGCGGTCGTGGGCGGCTCTTCCTCCCGGGCGGTCGTGGGCGGCTCTTCCTCCCGGGGGGTCGTGGGCGGCTCTTGCTCCCGGGGGTCGTGGGCGGCTCTTGCTCCCGGGCGGTCGTGGGCGGCTCTTGCTCCCGGGCGGTCGTGGGCGGCTCTTGCTCCCGGGCGGTCGTGGGCGGCTCTTGCTCCCGGGGGTCGTGGGCGGCTCTTGCTCCCGGGGGTCGTGGGCGGCTCTTGCTCCCGGGGGTCGGGGGCGGCTCTTGCTCCCGGGGGTCGGGGGCGGCTCTTGCTCCCGGGGGTCGGGGGCGGCTCTTGCTCCCGGGGGTCGGGGGCGGCTCTTGCTCCCGGGGTACTTGGCAGAATTTCATCTTTTATATTTTACCAAAAAAAAAATGTTATGTTGCGTTTGTTTGCACTAAACTTAATTTTATTGTATTTTTTTTCCTGATGATTTCTGTTTGATAAAACGGCTGCACAAATATCATGTGATTATAAAGAAAAAACTGCAGCCACCGTTTCATTCTTCGGGGTCTCTGCTTCCAATAATACATCATGTTTGGTGGTTCGTATTCTACCACAAAAATGTCGATTTTTAATGTGTGCAAAACAATAGAAATGGCCCCCCGGACAGCGAGTGGATAAAATCTCGGCCAATAAAATGTACCGAAAAATCCAAATGGTACATGTCACCCGTTCTGCCCCTCCCCCGCCCGATGAACACTCGGCTGTACAAGCTGATGCTTTATGGCACATTAATGATCTCATAGATCTGTGATAGGCGGGGGGGGGGGTCACCCCGTGCTTTGTACACCGCCCTGCGAGCGCGCAGGACATGTATGTACACGTGTGTCTGATCTGTCAGGATTGTATGAAGACATAACCAGGAACACGTGACGATCGCTGGGACTGGGAGCTGGGTGTGTGACAAGTATATAATGTATATGTGTGTGTGTGTGTGTGTGTATATATATATATATATATATATATATATATATATATATATATATATATATATATATATATATATATATTACGGTATACACACGCACGCAGTGCCTTGAAATTCCCCACATTTTGTTACAACCAAAAAACATAAATGTATTTTATTGGGATTTTATGTGATGGACCAACACAAAGTGTCACATAATTGTGAAGTGGAAGGAAAATGATACAAATAAATCTGTGAAAAGTGTTTGGGGGGAGGGGCATTTGTATGGCGCCCCCCGGAGTCAATACTTTGTAGAACCCCCTTTCTCTACAAGTCTTTTTGGGGGTGTCTCTACCAGCTTTGCCCATCTAGAGAGGACATTTCTGCCCATTCTTCTTCTTTGTAAAATATCTCAAGCTCTGTCAGATTGGATGGAGAGCGTCTGTGAGCAGCAATTTTCAAGTCTCGCCACAGATTCTCAATGTGATTTAGGTCTGGACTGTGACCCACATCCAACCTTCATTGAGGTATTTTTTCTTTATTTTATTATTTGTTATTATTTTATATATTTCTTTTACACAGTTCTTTGTATATCTCTCTGTCTCCTTGTAGAGATATACAATGTATCTTTCCTCTCCATTCACAGAAACACGGAGGGGCGGGGCTTCAGTGACTGATCACTATGATGGCCAATTGGAGACTATCGCATCCATCAGGTGACCCAGAACTGGGAGTTCTGTTTGTTTATATGAGCTGTCCCTCTATTCTACATAGAATCCTTCTGCTGGTCTAAGCCTTTGAAGTGTTCTGCCACCTTCTGATTACACACTGACTGGGAGACCCCTCTGTTGCTCGGTACACACTATGAAACTTAGCACAGGGATGGTGGGAGCCCCTCATAATGGGCACAGCGGGTGTACAGACCCGGGAACTCAGCACAGGGATGGTGGGAACCCCTCATAATGGGCACAGCGGGTGTACAGACCCGGGAACTCAGCACAGGGATGGTGGGAACCCTTCATAATGGGCACAGCGGGTGTACAGACCCGGGAACTCAGGACAGGGATGGTGGGAACCCCTCATAATGGGCACAGCGGGTGTACAGACCCGGGAACTCGGCACAGGGATGGTGGGAACCCCTCATAATGGGCACAGCGGGTGTACAGACCCGGGAACTCAGGACAGGGATGGTGAGAACCCCTCATAATGGGCACAGCGGGTGTACAGACCCGGGAACTCAGGACAGGGATGGTGGGAACCCCTCATAATGGGCACAGCGGGTGTACAGACCCGGGAACTCGGCACAGGGATGGTGGGAACCCCTCATAATGGGCACAGCGGGTGTACAGACCCGGGAACTCAGCACAGGGATGGTGGGAACCCCTCATAATGGGCACAGCGGGTGTACAGACCCGGGAACTCAGCACAGGGATGGTGGGAACCCTTCATAATGGGCACAGCGGGTGTACAGACCCGGGAACTCAGGACAGGGATGGTGGGAACCCCTCATAATGGGCACAGCGGGTGTACAGACCCGGGAACTCGGCACAGGATGGTGGGAACCCCTCATAATGGGCACAGCGGGTGTACAGACCCGGGAACTCAGGACAGGGATGGTGAGAACCCCTCATAATGGGCACAGCGGGTGTACAGACCCGGGAACTCAGGACAGGGATGGTGGGAACCCCTCATAATGGGCACAGCGGGTGTACAGACCCGGGAACTCGGCACAGGGATGGTGGGAACCCCTCATAATGGGCACAGCGGGTGTACAGACCCGGGAACTCAGCACAGGGATGGTGGGAACCCCTCATAATGGGCACAGCGGGTGTACAGACCCGGAACTCAGCACAGGGATGGTGGGAACCCTTCATAATGGGCACAGCGGGTGTACAGACCCGGGAACTCAGGACAGGGATGGTGGGAACCCCTCATAATGGGCACAGCGGGTGTACAGACCCGGGAACTCGGCACAGGGATGGTGGGAACCCCTCATAATGGGGCACAGCGGGTGTACAGACCCGGGAACTCAGGACAGGGATGGTGAGAACCCCTCATAATGGGCACAGCGGGTGTACAGACCCGGGAACTCAGGACAGGGATGGTGGGAACCCCTCATAATGGGCACAGCGGGTGTACAGACCCGGGAACTCAGGACAGGGATGGTGGGAACCCCTCATAATGGGCACAGCGGTGTACAGACCCGGGAACTCGGCACAGGGATGGTGGGAACCCCTCATAATGGGCACAGCGGGTGTACAGACCCGGGAACTCAGGACAGGGATGGTGGGAACCCCTCATAATGGGCACAGCGGGTGTACAGACCCGGGAACTCGGCACAGGGATGGTGGGAACCCCTCATAATGGGCACAGCGGGTGTACAGACCCGGGGAACTCAGCACAGGGATGGTGGGAACCCCTCATAATGGGCACAGCGGGTGTACAGACCCGGGAACTCAGCACAGGGGTGGTGGGAACCCCTCATAATGGGCACAGTGGGTGTACAGACCCGGGAACTCAGCACAGGGATGGTGGGAACCCCTCATAATGGGCACAGCGGGTGTACAGACCCGGGAACTCAGCACAAGGATGGTGGGAACCCCTCATAATGGGCACAGCGGGGGATTAACCCTTCATCCTCCAGCATACATTGGGGTCGGGTTGCAGGGAAGGACCATTTTCTAGTGATTGGATTCTATTTATAAGGAGAGTGAAGTTCATACATTGTGAATGGTGATCTTCTCCTACATGACAGATTGGAGGGCATGGATGCCATTGCCCCCCCCCCCCCCCCCCCCCCATTAGAAGAATTCCGCTCCGGGACCTCTGACAGACGCTGTGGTGGGTAATATTAGAGGGGTAAATAATCCTTCCCATCCCCCGCTATGATGATCTCATTTCTCAATCCTCCATCCCATTATCTCCCATCTGTCACAATGCAGAAATCTCATATCGCTGCCAGGAACGGCCGGGCACCACTTTCACCACGCTGGTGACGGGGCGGTGTGGAGGGACTCGTACTTTGACATTCACTCTCCTCTTATGTAGAGATGATCAGATCAATATTTGGTAATCGATCAATCAATGACTAGTAAATCGTTTTCCAAAAGTGTTTTTTTTTTAAACTTCTTCTCATTCTATTTTTTACCCCCTTTATAAAACATGTCACCAGTTTGCTGAGGAGGAGGAGTCATTTCGTCAGTCTCCTCCCCCGGTGATCAGACTGTACATTGTAACTTTGTAGAAGGAGGAGGAGTCATTTCCTCAGTCTTGTTGATGGGGACAAGGGCCTCATCCCCACAACCCCGGCTGGTCGATGTGGGGGGGGGACTTATTATCTGGAAGCCCCCTTTAATAAGTGGACCCCCTTATCCCAGTTCCTGTATGGGGATGAGTGTGGGGGTATTATGTATTAGTTCACAAAAAAAAAATCATCAGTTTTTGACAATTAAAGTGAATAAAAAATGATCCCCCGATGTGGATTCATCGTCGATCACGATGCCAGTCGTCACCGCCGCCGACCCGGGGAGAGGAAAAAAACGAAGACTCCCACCAAATGACAGCTCATCCGCTAAATAAACTAAGGGGCGGGGCCACCCAGTGACATCAGCAGATGGCTCCACCCCTTAGTTTATTTATCAGCGGGAGGCAGTACGGTGTTTTTGGAGAGGGGGGGGGGCAGAGAAACCCCCCATGTTGAGGGTATGTGGCCCGGTGTACTT
This sequence comes from Lithobates sylvaticus, assembly GCA_028564925.1. Lineage (NCBI taxonomy): Eukaryota > Metazoa > Chordata > Amphibia > Anura > Ranidae > Lithobates > Lithobates sylvaticus. The sequence continues at coordinate 1,896,798 of CM053028.1, read as the reverse complement.
CAGTACACCCCCCCCCCCATGTTGAGGGAATGTGGCCCGGTATAGTTCAGTACATCCCCCCCCCCCCCATGTTGAGAGAATGTGGCCCGGTATAGTTCAGTACACCCCCCCCCCCCCATGTTGTGGGAATGTGGCCCGGTATAGTTCAGTACACCCCCCCCCCCCCCCCCCCCCCCCCCCCCCCGCCCCCCCCCCCCCCCCCCCCACTACCCCCCCCCCCCCCCCCTCATGTTGTGGGAATGTGGCCTGGTATGTTCTCTGGACGTCCCACATATACCCCATGTGATCCGCTTCTGGGAATAGTGCCCCCTGTCCTCTCCGTGCTGGAAGTGGAGTGACCCCGAGTGATGCCTGAACAAAGATGGCGCTGTCATTGTCGGGGGAGTTGTGTTGTCTATGAGATGGGTGATAGACGGACGCGTTACCCGCCATTAATGGGGTTCACATGAAAACCCAAATCTGCTAAAAGAAAACCATCAATGACAGCAATCCGTCGATTGCCGGAGCTCCTCCTGAATATTCCGGGTTCAGTGATTGGACGGTCCGTCCATCATACTCGGCAGTCTTAGAAAGTAGAAGGGAAATGGACATGACAGGTCCTCCTTAGGGATTAGTATGGAGTTGGTGGGGATTGAAGCCGTGTTGGGGGGGGCCCCCCCCCCCCCCCCCTCACCCCTTTTCCCCCCCCCCCCCCCCCCCCCCCCCCCCCCCAGTTTTCCCGCTTCTCATCCTCTGACCCCCCCCCCCCTCGTAGGACAGCGACGATCGAGTGACAAACAAGCTCAGGACTTGGCTTGAGTCCAGAATTCACGGCACTCCGACCTCATCCCAGGAACATGATCCCCCCCTCCCCCCCCCCCCCCCCCCTTATATATGTAGAAGGGTCATAGCTGGCTGTCAGTGGATGGGGTATAGACCGCCAGATTTCCCAGATGCTCGCTGCGAGTCGGATACCCCCCCTCCCCCCCCACAGAAATATTCCAGGGATAGACATAGCTAAATTGTTCCCGTTTGGATCAACTATGTATATAGCAGACCTGTGGGAACCTGTAGAAACTGGAAATCTCTATATAGACACCACAAGTACAGCAATACTACAGAGATCCCCACTAGCAGCCAGGTCCCATGGCAAGCAGCTGGCCTGACAGTGCAGCCACTGGATAGGGGAGCCAATCGGAGATCGCTTTGCATTTTCTGAATGAATCCAAATTGTTCTCTGATTGGACGAGGTGGAGAGCATGATATCACTGCCCCACCTCTTCACTTCGTCCAATCAGAGAAAATTGCAATGGAGCTGTGCCAGGCAGCAGACCCCCCCCCCCCCCCCCTCCGGTCACAATACAGCAGAGTAGCTACTCAGATTGGGGTCCGGAACCTAGTGAAGATCACTGTAGTAGTGCTGTAGCAGAAGTGTAGTAACTGTGTGGTGGTGTCAGTAGCGGTCTAGTAACTGTGGTGGTGGTGGTAGTAGCGGTGTAGTAGTAGAAGTGGTCTATACAGTGATTTCCAGCTTCTAGAGAGATCCCACATGTATGGTGTATACATAATTGGACTAAACTGATACAATGTAACTGCAATAATCTCCATATCTATCTGGAATTCCTGAGTGAGGTGCGCTCTGCGATGATCTGCTCTCTGATTGCACATTATAATTTTCGGTTTATGGGTTCTGTTTGGAGATGAGGGCGGCTCTGCCTTGTGGGAAAGTTATTAATGCCAGTTTGTGGAGTGTTTATTTTTTTTTGCAGCTAATTGGTAAAGTTGTGTAAAGGGTATGGCCCTCTGTGTGGGCCCTCTGGGTGGGTCTCGTTATGGCCCTCTGTGTGGGCCCTCTGGGTGGGTCCTCTGTGTGGGTCTCGTTATGGTCCTCTGGGTGGGTCCTCTGTGTGGGTCCTCTGTGTGGGTCTCGTTATGGTCCTCTGGGTGGGCCCTCTGGGTGGGTCCTCTGTGTGGGTCTCGTTATGGTCCTCTGTGTGGGTCTCGTTATGGTCCTCTGTGTGGGTCTCGTTATGGCCCTCTGGGTGGGCCCTCTGTGTGGGTCTCGTTATGGCCCTCTGTGTGGGTCTCGTTATGGTCCTCTGTGTGGGTCTCGTTATGGTCCTCTGTGTGGGTCTCGTTATGGTCCTCTGTGTGGGTCTCGTTATGGCCCTCTGGGTGGGTCTCGTTATGGCCCTCTGGGTGGGCCCTCTGTGTGGGTCTCGTTATGGTCCTCTGTGTGGGTCTCGTTTTGGTCCTCTGTGTGGGTCTCGTTATGGTCCTCTGTGTGGGTCTCGTTATGGTCCTCTGTGTGGGTCTCGTTATGGCCCTCTGTGTGGGTCTCGTTATGGTCCTCTGGGTGGGTCCTCTGTGTGGGTCTCGTTATGGTCCTCTGGGTGGGTGCTCTGGGTGGGTCTCGTTATGGCCCTCTGGGTGGGTGCTCTGTGTGGGTCTCGTTATGGTCCTCTGGGTGGGTCCTCTGTGTGGGTCCTCTGTGTGGGTCTCGTTATGGTCCTCTGGGTGGGCCCTCTGGGTGGGTCCTCTGTGTGGGTCTCGTTATGGTCCTCTGTGTGGGTCTCGTTATGGTCCTCTGTGTGGGTCTCGTTATGGCCCTCTGGGTGGGCCCTCTGTGTGGGTCTCGTTATGGTCCTCTGTGTGGGTCTCGTTATGGTCCTCTGTGTGGGTCTCGTTATGGTCCTCTGTGTGGGTCTCGTTATGGCCCTCTGGGTGGGTCTCGTTATGGCCCTCTGGGTGGGCCCTCTGTGTGGGTCTCGTTATGGTCCTCTGTGTGGGTCTCGTTATGGTCCTCTGTGTGGGTCTCGTTATGGTCCTCTGTGTGGGTCTCGTTATGGTCCTCTGTGTGGGTCTCGTTATGGCCCTCTGTGTGGGTCTCGTTATGGTCCTCTGGGTGGGTCCTCTGTGTGGGTCTCGTTATGGTCCTCTGGGTGGGTGCTCTGGGTGGGTCTCGTTATGGCCCTCTGGGTGGGTGCTCTGTGTGGGTCTCGTTATGGTCCTCTGGGTGGGTCTCGTTATGGTCCTCTGGGTGGGTCTCGTTATGGTCCTCTGGGTGGGTCCTCTGTGTGGGTCTCGGTAACAATGACTGTACATGTAATCCACAACTGCCGAATTCGTAATAACGCCAGTGTCCTGTCCGGCACGCCCTCTTAGTTACATAGTAGGTGAGGTTGAAAAAAGACACATCCAGTCCAACCTCTGTGTGTGATTATGTCAGTATTACATTGTATATCCCTTTATGTTGCGGTCGTTCAGGTGATTATATAAGAGTTTCTTGAAACTATCGTTGCCCCCCGCTGAGACCACCGCCTGTGGAAGGGAATTCCACATACTTGCCGCTCTTTGTGGGAGAATTATCGATTTATCTCTGGAGTTGATCCCCTTTTTTATGCCAATATTCTATTTGCTTTGTTGGCAGCAGCTTGGCATTGCTGAGCCCATCATCTACTAGGACCCCCAGAGGTTCTCCTCCCAGTCTATAGATTGCATTCAGATTTTTTTCCCCCCAAATACATTATTTTAATTTTTCTACATTGAACCTCATTTGCCATGTAGTTGCCCCTCCCCCCGTTCATTTGTTCAGATCTTCTTGGAAGGTTTCCACATCCTGCGGAGAAGTTATTGCCCTGCTTAGCTTAGTATCGTCCACAAATACAGAGATTGTTTCCCCCATCCCCATCCTCCAGGTCATCTATGAACAAATTAAATAGGATTGGTCCCAGCACAGAACCCTGGGGGACCCCACTCCCCACCCCCGACCATTCCGAGTACTCCCCACCCCCGACCATTCCGAGTACTACCCACCCCCGACCATTCCGAGTACTACCCACCCCCGACCATTCCAAGTACTACCCACCCCCGACCATTCCGAGTACTCCTCATTTATCACCACCCTCTGAACTCGCCCTTGTAGCCAGTTTTCAATCCATGTACTAACCCTATGGTCCATGCCAACGCACCTTATTGTGTACAGTAAACGTTTATGGGGAACTGTGTCAAATGCTTTTGCAAAATCCAGATATACCACGTCTACGGGCCTTCCTTTATCTAGATACACCACGTCTACGGGCCTTCCTTATCTAGATACACCACGTCTACGGGCCTTCCTTTATCTAGATACACCACGTCTACGGGCCTTCCTTTACCCAGATACACCACGTCTACGGGCCTTCCTTTACCCAGATACACCACGTCTACGGGCCTTCCTTTACCCAGATACACCACGTCTACGGGCCTTCCTTTACCCAGATACACCACGTCTACGGGCCTTCCTTTACCCAGATACACCACGTCTACGGGCCTTCCTTTACCCAGATACACCACGTCTACGGGCCTTCCTTTACCCAGATACACCACGTCTACGGGCCTTCCTTTACCCAGATACACCACGTCTACGGGCCTTCCTTTACCCAGATACACCACGTCTACGGGCCTTCCTTTACCCAGATACACCACGTCTACGGGCCTTCCTTTACCCAGATACACCACGTCTACGGGCCTTCCTTTACCCAGATACACCACGTCTACGGACCTCATAGAAGGTTAGTAGATTGGTTTGGCAAGAATCTTCATGAATCCATGCTGATTACTGCTAATGATACCGTTCTCATTACTAAAATCTTGTAACATTTCTTGTTGCATTCTTTGTAAAGTTGGAATGCTGATGATGATCCCTCAGCCTTGTATTTTTTGAAGGCCTTCTCCTTTGCTTTTATATGCATTTTTACATTGGAGTTAAGCCATCCAGGACTTTTTTATTAGCTCTTTTAAATTTTATTTCCCAATGGGATGCATTGGCTAATGCCCTTATTTAATATGCTCTTAAAGCGAACCCATCTCTCCTCCGTGTTCTTTGTTCCTAAGATTTTATCCCAATTTGTATCTTCTCTTACTGCCTTGGTATTAGTAACATTTGCTATGCGATTATATGAATTATCCAGTAATTAATATTTATTTGTGACTTTGCACATTTTGGGATTGTTTCCCGGGAGATCTGCACAAGTTTTTGAATATTTATTTCCCTGTTACATAATAACTGAAGTTACCAAATCCTCGGCACACGAATCATTGAATTTTATAAAATGATTTTTTTGTAAATCGCCTCGTCATTGTTTACACTTCGTACACCAACAATACCAAACCGCGGATTTCTCACCGCACCAATGTTACGCTCTATTTCTCTGAGAGGTGACAGTGACCCCCTCTGGTCACAATGCAGAAGGACATCCAGAGGGAGACTCCCGCCATCGCCCCAGCATCGAATAAACTCGGATTGTCCTCTTCTCCGGGGATCGATCAGATATGAGATCTACTTATATTACAATGTAACAATGATATAAACGTCAGGCCTTTAAAATGGATGTAAACCCTCCATGTACCCAGTGAGGTGATCGGCCTCAGATGATACAGAGATGAAACCAATCCTCCTACATAAGTTGTACCTCTTTATCTGCAGTCTTCTCTACAAACATTCAAAGTGCTGAATTCTAATGCTTGTTTGAGAGTTCAGGAAAAAGGGGGCGGAGAGCTGAAGTTACACACTGCAGAGCTCGCTGAGGAGAGCTCTGAGAGCTGATTGGAGGGAAGGGACACCCCCCCCCCTTCACACAGGAACAGAGCTGAGGCTGTCAATCACAGGCTGTGTGCTGGAGGTCTTTCCCATGTCACCTTTCTATCTCTTGGTGTCAGGAAAGCTTGGTAGATGTGTCTCATGCAGATATCAGAGAAAGGAGTCAGCGGACAGAAAAGAAACTTAGTGCTCTGGACTGAGACAAGTTCACACTATAGAGAAATATGCTTTGCTCATATTTTATGTCTGAGGTTTACAAACGCTTTAATGCTACATTCACATCAATGCGTGTCAGGACCGCAGAGGATTGTGCTGCCCCTTAGCAGCTTCTCTCACACGTTGCATTGTATGTGCCCGGAGCTCCTCTCACATGTTACATTGTATGTGCCCGGAGCTCCTCTCACACGTTACATTGTATGTGCCCGGAGCTCCTCTCACACGTTACATTGTATGTGCCCGGAGCTCCTCTCACACGTTACATTGTATGTGCCCGGAGCTCCTCTCACACGTTACATTGTATGTGCCCGGAGCTCCTCTCACACGTTACATTGTATGTGCCCGGAGCTCCTCACACGTTACATTGTATGTGCCCGGAGCTCCTCTCACACGTTACATTGTATGTGCCCGGAGCTCCTCTCACACGTTACATTGTATGTGCCCGGAGCTCCTCTCACACGTTACATTGTATGTGCCCGGAGCTCCTCTCACACGTTACATTGTATGTGCCCGGAGCTCCTCTCACACGTTACATTGTATGTGCCCGGAGCTCCTCTCACACGTTACATTGTATGTGCCCGGAGCTCCTCTCACACGTTGCATTGTATGTGCCCGGAGCTCCTCACACGTTGCATTGTATGTGCCCGGAGCTCCTCACATGTTACATTGTATGTGCCCGGAGCTCCTCTCACACGTTACATTGTATGTGCCCGGAGCTCCTCTCACACGTTACATTGTATGTGCCCGGAGCTCCTCTCACATGTTACATTGTATGTGCCCGGAGCTCCTCTCACACGTTACATTGTATGTGCCCGGAGCTCCTCTCACACGTTACATTGTATGTGCCCGGAGCTCCTCACATGTTACATTGTATGTGCCCGGAGCTCCTCGCATGTTACATTGTATGTGCCCGGAGCTCCTCGCATGTTACATTGTATGTGCCCGGAGCTCCTCTCATGTTACATTGTATGTGCCCGGAGCTCCTCACACGTTACATTGTATGTGCCCGGAGCTCCTCTCACACGTTACATTGTATGTGCCCGGAGCTCCTCACACGTTACATTGTATGTGCCCGGAGCTCCTCTCACACGTTGCATTGTATGTGCCCGGAGCTCCTCACACGTTGCATTGTATGTGCCCGGAGCTCCTCACACGTTGCATTGTATGTGCCCGGAGCTCCTCACATGTTACATTGTATGTGCCCGGAGCTCCTCACATGTTACATTGTATGTGCCCGGAGCTCCTCTCACACGTTACATTGTATGTGCCCGGAGCTCCTCTCACACGTTACATTGTATGTGCCCGGAGCTCCTCTCACACGTTACATTGTATGTGCCCGGAGCTCCTCACACGTTACATTGTATGTGCCCGGAGCTCCTCTCACACGTTACATTGTATGTGCCCGGAGCTCCTCTCACACGTTACATTGTATGTGCCCGGAGCTCCTCTCACACGTTACATTGTATGTGCCCGGAGCTCCTCTCACACGTTACATTGTATGTGCCCGGAGCTCCTCTCACACGTTACATTGTATGTGCCCGGAGCTCCTCTCACACGTTACATTGTATGTGCCCGGAGCTCCTCTCACACGTTACATTGTATGTGCCCGGAGCTCCTCTCACACGTTGCATTGTATGTGCCCGGAGCTCCTCACACGTTGCATTGTATGTGCCCGGAGCTCCTCACATGTTACATTGTATGTGCCCGGAGCTCCTCTCACACGTTACATTGTATGTGCCCGGAGCTCCTCTCACACGTTACATTGTATGTGCCCGGAGCTCCTCTCACATGTTACATTGTATGTGCCCGGAGCTCCTCTCACACGTTACATTGTATGTGCCCGGAGCTCCTCTCACACGTTACATTGTATGTGCCCGGAGCTCCTCACATGTTACATTGTATGTGCCCGGAGCTCCTCGCATGTTACATTGTATGTGCCCGGAGCTCCTCGCATGTTACATTGTATGTGCCCGGAGCTCCTCGCATGTTACATTGTATGTGCCCGGAGCTCCTCACACGTTACATTGTATGTGCCCGGAGCTCCTCTCACACGTTACATTGTATGTGCCCGGAGCTCCTCACACGTTACATTGTATGTGCCCGGAGCTCCTCTCACACGTTGCATTGTATGTGCCCGGAGCTCCTCACACGTTGCATTGTATGTGCCCGGAGCTCCTCACACGTTGCATTGTATGTGCCCGGAGCTCCTCACATGTTACATTGTATGTGCCCGGAGCTCCTCACATGTTACATTGTATGTGCCCGGAGCTCCTCTCACACGTTACATTGTATGTGCCCGGAGCTCCTCACATGTTACATTGTATGTGCCCGGAGCTCCATGCAGGGCCGGGATTGGCTCTGGAATCCGGTGCTGATTTTTCTGACCCTCGAAGTAAAAACTCTGCCATAAGAACTCCGGAGATGTTTGAATATCTCGGAGGACCTGGAGGGGAAGTGTTGGAGGTCGGAGGTGACGGGTTCCCATTGGAGGGATAGTGAGGCCGGTGACAAGGGGACGGCACAGCTGTTGCCGGGGGGGGGGGGGGGGGGGGCGGCTATCAGTTTACTGCCAATGCTGAAGTACGTAGGAGGGGGACGTCGCTCTGTAGTTCTCGGGTTCCTGAGATCTCTTGTTGTGTTTTTCCTGCAGGTGGAGCACCTGAAAAATGACCATTGAGGACCCGACTGCCCACTACGGTGACGGCCAATCCCATCCCATCGAGCGCAGCTTCCAGGCTTCTGATTTGGACCCCAATCACCCGGTCACCTTCTCCGTGGCTGCAGCACCCATGCCGTCCGACTGCGGTGAGTGCGGGATGGGGGGGGGGGGGGGTGACTAGTACTCTAGTGACATTCCTATGGATCTCTCCTACCCGGGGGGGGGGGGGGGGGCACTTAGTGTAGATTGTTGGCCCTATATACAGTGAGGGGGGAAAAGTATTCGATCGGCTGCTGATTTTGTGACAAAGAATCGATCGTCTATAATTTTATTGGTCGGTTTATTATAACAACAAAAATATCCAGAAAGACACATTTCATAAAAGTTATAAATGGATTTGCATTTTAATGAGTGGAATAAGTATGTGAACCCTTCACAGAACATGACGTTAGTAGTCGGTAGAAACCCTTGTTGGCGATCACAGAGGTCAGACGTTTCTTGGAGTTGGCCTCCAGATTCGCACACATCTCAGGAGGGATTTTGTCCTCTTTGCAGATCCTCTCCAAGTCATTGAGGTTTCCAGGCTGACGTTTGGTGACTCGAACCTTCAGCTCCCTCCACATATTTTCTATGGGATTAAGGTCTGGAGACTGGCTAGGCCACTCCAGGACCTTAATGTGCTTCTTCTTGAGCCGCTCCTTTGTTGTCTTGGCCGTGTGTTTTGGGTCCTTGTCATGCTGGAAGACCCATCCATGACCCATCTTCAATGTTCTGGCTGAGGGAAGGAGGTTCTCACCCAAGATTTGATGGTACACGGCCCCGCCCATCGTCCCTTTGATGAGGTGAAGTTGTCCTGTCCCCTTAGCAGAAAACCCCCCCAAAGCATAATGTCTCCACCTCCATGTATGACGGTGGGGGATGGTGTTCTTGGGGGTCATAGGACCTCCATGTATGACGGTGGGGGATGGTGTTCTTGGGGTCATAGGACCTTCATGTATGACGGTGGGGGATGGTGTTCTTGGGGTCATAGGTCCTCCATGTATGACGGTGGGGGGTGGTGTTCTTGGGTCATAGGACCTCCATGTATGACGGTGGGGGATGGTGTTCTTGGGGTCATAGGTCCTCCATGTATGACGGTGGGGGATGGTGTTCTTGGGGTCATAGGACCTCCATGTATGACGGTGGGGGATGGTGTTCTTGGGGTCATAGGTCCTCCATGTATGACGGTGGGGGATGGTGTTCTTGGGGTCATAGGTCCTCCATGTATGACGGTGGGGGGATGGTGTTCTTGGGGTCATAGGACCTCCATGTATGTCGGTGGGGGTTGGTGTTCTTGGGGTCATTGGTCCTCCATGTTTGACGGTGGGGGATGGTGTTCTTGGGGTCATAGGTCCTCCATGTATGACGGTGGGGGATGGTGTTCTTGGGGGTCATAGGTCCTCCATGTATGACGGTGGGGGATGGTGTTCTTGGGGTCATAGGACCTCCATGTATGACGGTGGGGGATGGTGTTCTTGGGTCATAGGTCCTCCATGTATGACGGTGGGGGATGGTGTTCTTGGGGTCATAGGACCTCCATGTATGACGGTGGGGGATGGCGTTCTTGGGGTCATAGGACCTCCATGTATGACGGTGGGGGATGGTGTTCTTGGGGTCATAGGTCCTCCATGTATGACGGTGGGGGATGGTGCTCTTGGGGTCATAGGACCTCCATGTATGACGGTGGGGGATGGTGTTCTTGGGGTCATAGGTCCTCCATGTATGACGGTGGGGGATGGTGTTCTTGGGGTCATAGGACCTCCATGTATGAAGGTGGGGGATGGTGTTCTTGGGGTCATAGGTCCTCCATGTGTGACGGTGGGGGATGGTGTCCTTGGGGTCATAGGACCTCCATGTGTGACGGTGGGGGATGGTGTTCTTGGGGGTCATAGGTCCTCCATGTATGACGGTGGGGGATGGTGTTCTTGGGGGTCATAGGTCCTCCATGTATGACAGTGGGGGATGGTGTTCTTGGGGGTCATAGGTCCTCCATGTATGACGGTGGGGGGATGGTGTTCTTGGGGTCATAGGTCCTCCATGTATGACGGTGGGGGATGGTGTTCTTGGGGTCATAGGTCCTCCATGTATGACGGTGGGGGATGGTGTTCTTGGGGTCATAGGTCCTCCATGTATGACGGTGGGGGATGGTGTTCTTGGGGTCATAGGTCCTCCATGTATGACGGTGGGGATGGTGTTCTTGGGGGTCATAGGTCCTCCATGTATGACGGTGGGGGATGGTGTTCTTGGGGTCATAGGTCCTCCATGTATGACGGTGGGGGATGGTGTTCTTGGGGTCATAGGACCTCCATGTAGGACGGTGGGGGGATGGTGTTCTTGGGGTCATAGGTCCTCCATGTATGACGGTGGGGGATGGTGTTCTTGGGGTCATAGGTCCTCCATGTATGACGGTGGGGGATAAAGATCTGGATTTTGGTCTCCTCTGACTACAACACTTTCCCCAGTTCTCCTCGGAATCATTCGATGTTCATTAGTGATCGTCAGACAGACCTGTACATGTGATTTCCTGATCAGGAGGACCTTGCGGGGGCTGCAGGATTTCAGTCGATCGCGGTGTAGTGTGTTACCGATTGTTTTCTTGGTGACTATGGTCCCAGCTGAGATCAGTGACAAGATTCTCCCGTGTAGTTCTGATTCCTCACCGTTCTCATCATCATTGAACCTCCACCAGGTGAGACCCTGTATGGAGCCCCAGACCGAGGGAGATCGATCGTTATTTTGTGAATAATCCACCAACTGTTGTCTCCTCTCACCAAGCTGCTTGGCGATGATCTTGTAGCCCATTCCAGCCTTGTGTAGGTCTACAATCTTCTCCCCGACATCCTTGGACAGATCTTTGGTCTTCCCCATGGTGGAGAGATTGGAGTCTGATCGATTCTGTGGACAGGTGTCTCTTATACAGGAAACAAGCTGAGATTAGGAGCACTCCCTAGAAGAGAAGAGAGAAGAGAAGAGTGCTCCTAATCTCAGCTCAGTACCTGTATAGAAGACACCTGGGAGACGGAAATCTTGCTGATTGATCGGGGATCAAATACTTAATTTACTCATTAAAATGCAAATCAATTTATAACTTTTTTTTTTTTTTTTAATGCGTTTTTCTGGATATTTTTGTTATTCTTCTCTCACTGTTGTAATAAAACGATCAATAAAATTATATACCGATCGTTTTTGTCAGTGGGCAAACATACAAAATCGGCAGCTGATCAAATACTTTTTTATTTTTATTTTTTCCCCCTGGCTGTATGAATAGTACTCCATAGTGAAATTCTTATGGATATCTCATAGCTGAGGGCCACTCAGTGTAGATTGTCAGCGCTGTATATACTGAATATCTGTAGTAATTGATGAACTGCAGGTATGGGCGCAATCTCCTGGGTCCTGTGCTGAGCAACTTCCCCTCTGCACACTGACCACAGGGGGGCGCTTGCTTGACATCTTTGGCTAAAACATCATTTATTCAAGACATATATAAGAAAATATATTAGAAATCTTATCTCAAGCTGCACATACATTCCGTGATCAAGACATATGAAGTACAATTCTCTTTTTATCCCAACGTGTTTCAAAATTACTTTCTTCCTCAGGGGAAATTAGAAATTTGTAGAGGCAATAATATCAGACAGTCCCAATGCATAAAAAGGAGAGAAAAGTCGCGTGCTGAAGGCCATCACGATGTATAACTTAAGCTTCTAGCACAATACCCCGGCAAAGTATCCCAAAACTGAAGACAGAAAATGTTCAGCACTAAACCAACTAATAGAAAAAACTCTACGTGATGCCACAATCAATATGCATAAATTGTGACCATAGTATACACGTAAAGATGACGTCCCCTATGACTAAACGCGCAGGGCAGAGCTAGGCCGCATGACCAAAGGACCTAATGTGCATGCGCGATCTTACCGCGGCCATTTTGGAACCTGGCGCTGGGATTGTTTTAGATGTTTGTTGAATACACATTGGTGCGATTTGCATACTATCTCTCAGGCTCCATCAGGTTGGATGGGGAGCGTCGGTGCTCAGCCATTTTCAGATCTCACCAGAGATGTTCAATTGGGTTCAAGTCTGGGCTCTGGCTGGGCCACTCAAGGACATTCACAGAGTTGTCCTGTAGCCCCTCCTTTGTTATCTTGGCTGTGTGCTTGGGGTTGTTGTCCTGTGGGGGGATGAACCTTCACCAGTCTGAGGTCCAGAGTGCTCTGGTGCAGGTTTTCATCAAGGATGTCTCTGTACATTGCTACATTAATCGTTCCCTCTATCCTGACTAGTCTCCCAGTTCTGCTGCTGAAAAACATTCCCACAGCATGATGCTGCCACCACCATGCTTCACAGTAGGGATGGTATTGGCCAGGTGATGAGCGGTGCCTGGTTTCCTCCAGACATGATGCTTGCCATTCAGGCCAAAGAGTTCAATCTTTGTTTCATCAGACCAGAGAATTTTGTTTCTCGTGGTCTGAGAGTCCTTCAGGTGTCTTTTGGCAAACTCCAGGCGGCTGTCATGTGCCTTTTACTGAGGAGTGACTTCCGTCTGGCCACTCTACCATACAGGCCTGATTGGTGGAGTGCTGCAGAGATGGTTGTTCTTCTGGAAGGTTCTTCTCTCTCCACAGAGAAATGCTGGAGCTGTCAGAGTGACCATCGTGTTCTCGGTCACCTCCCTGACTAAGGCCCTCCTCCCCCGATCGATCAGTTTGGCCGGGCGGCCCACTCTAGGAAGAGTCCTGGGGGTTCCAAACTTCTTCCCATTACAGATGATGGAGACCACTGAGCTCATTGGGACCTTCAATGCCGCAGAAATGTTTCTGTACCCTTCCCCCGATCTGTGCCTCCATACAATCCTGTCTCCGGGGTCTACAGACAATTCCTTGGGCTCCATGGCTTGGTTTGTGCTCCGACATGCACTGTTACCTGTGGGACCTTCTATAGACAGGTGTGGCCTTTCCAAATCATGTCCAATCACCTGAGTTTACCACAGGTGGCCTCCAATCAAGTTGTAGAAACATCTCAAGGAAGTGGAAGTGGAAACAGAAGGAGCCTGAGATCAATTCTGAGTGTCATGGGAGGAGCCTGTGATACTTATGTACATGGGAGGAGCCTGAGATCAATTCTGAGTGTCATGGGAGGAGTCTGTGATACTTATGTACATGGGAGGAGCCTGAGATCAATTCTGAGTGTCATGGGAGGAGCCTGTGATACTTGTGTACATGGGAGGAGCCTGTGATACTTGTGTACATGGGAGGAGCCTGTGATACTTGTGTACATGGGAGGAGCCTGTGATACTTGTGTACATGGGAGGAGCCTGTGATACTTATGTACATGAGAGGAGCCTGTGATACTTGTGTACATGGGAGGAGCCTGTGATACTTGTGTACATGGGAGGAGCCTGTGATACTTGTGTACATGGGAGGAGCCTGTGATACTTGTGTACATGGGAGGAGCCTGTGATACTTGTGTACATGGGAGGAGCCTGTGATACTTGTGTACATGGGAGGAGCCTGTGATACTTGTGTACATGGGAGGAGCCTGTGATACTTGTGTACATGGGAGGAGCCTGTGATAATTGTGTACATGGGAGGAGCCTGTGATACTTGTGTACATGGGAGGAGCCTGTGATATTTGTGTACATGGGAGGAGCCTGTGATGTGTACATGGGAGGAGCCTGTGATGTGTACATGGGAGGAGCCTGTGACACTTATGTACATGGGAGGAGCCTGTGACACTTATGTACATGGGAGGAGCCTGTGACACTTATGTACATGGGAGGAGCCTGTGACACTTATGTACATGGGAGGAGCCTGTGACACTTATGTACGTGGTATATTTTTTCCTTTTTTTATTTTTAATAAATTTGCAAAGATTTCAGACAAACTTCTCACGTTGTCATTATGGGGGATGTTTGTAGAATTTTGAGGAAAATAATGAATTTAATCCATTTTGGAATAAGGCTGTAACATAACAAAATGTGGGAAAAGTGAAGCGCTGTGAATACTTTCTGGATGCTCTGTACACTATTGTATGATTCATTATCCATAAATTTTATTTTTTCCCCCCTCTGTATTTGTGTGGGTTTTCTTTTTTTTGTTTGTTTTTTAGCTCATTACTGCCATACATGCACGGCCACTTTATTATAGATTTTACTTTCTGTGTATACTATGGTTACAATTTATACATATTGATTGTGACATCACAGTGTTTTTTTTTTTTTCTATTTGGTTTAGCGCTGAACATTTTCTGCTTTGGTTCCAATGCATAACAAACAATAAATGTAGATCTAAAACGTGTAATTGTACATGTATTGTTGTATTTGTGATGTATTGGGACTGTCTCTGATGTTGTCTCTGCAAATTCTCTCCCCCCCCCCCGAGGAAGAAAGTAATTTTGAAATGCGTTGGTTTAAAAGAATTGTACTTCGTATATCTTTATCACAGAACATATATGTAGTTTGAGATATCAGAATATATTAAAAAAACATATCTCAAGCTGCTTATACGTTCTATGATCAAGATATATGAAGTGCAATTCTTTTGTCCCAACGCGTTTCAAAATTGCTTTCTTCCTCAGGGGAAATTAGAATTTGTAGAGACAATAATATCACAGACCATCCCCCAATACATCACAAATTCAACAATAAATGTACAATTACATGTTTTATATCTACATTTATTCCTAGTCCCATTAACCATCTGTGATGATATTCTGCCCCTCTTTCACGCTCCTACAAATTCTGTGTGTGTGTGTGTGTTTTTTTTTTTTCTCTTTATTTTGGGGGGGGGGGGGGGGTTTGCAGTCGGTCATCCAGCCCTGCACTTAACCCATCTAGGTTGCGGGCGGGCACGCTCCTACGGGTGGCGGGCGGGGACTTCTGTTGCGTCTTTTCCTATTGCGTCACGGTGGCTTCCGCCATATGTCTCCTTCTAGGTGTCCAATAGGATTGCCTGTCCTTTCAGCCAATTGGGTGACGGGTCTCAGGACCCATTTCCTGATTGGCCGGGAGGAGGATCAGTGTGAGAATAGCAAATTTTCATTCGCTATTGTCAGACAAACCCATTGTAGAGGCAATAATATCACAGACAGTCCCAATGCATAAAAAGGAGGGAAAAGTTGCGTGCTGAAGGCCATCGCAATGTATAACTTGACTCCTCTGCTGATAAACGTCCAAAAACTTCCATGTGTGCACGTCATATGGACACAGTGGCGGAACTACCGCCATAGCGACACACGCGCCCGCTATGGGGCCCGCAGCAGCTATGGGGCCCCTGGGGAGGAGGAGCAATGCATACTGCCGCCGGGGGCCCGGGGGGGGGGGGGACGAGCACTGCCCGCACGGTCCTCCAGCCAGGGGAAGTGAGGAGAGGAAGAGGCGCGCTGTCGCAGAGAGCTGTAACAGCTTTTATTTGAATGTCCTGTGTGTTCCCGGGGCTCACCGTCACATAGCCCCACCTCTTGGCCCGGCGCTTTTGATAGACAGAACGCCGGTCCAATGCGGGACATGTGACGTCATCAAAGGCGCCGGGCCAAGAGGTGGGGCTATGTGACGTGGGCCCCGGGAACACACAGGACATTCAAATGAAAGCTGTTACAGCGCGCCTCTTCCTCTCCTCACTTCCCATGGCTGGAGGACCGTGCGGGCAGTGCTCGCCGCCCCCACCCACTCTGAGACAGCCCCACGCTCGCCAATAGCCATTGATTTGAGGGCTGCTGCA
The DNA here is from genome assembly GCA_028564925.1 of Lithobates sylvaticus. Taxonomy (NCBI): domain Eukaryota; kingdom Metazoa; phylum Chordata; class Amphibia; order Anura; family Ranidae; genus Lithobates; species Lithobates sylvaticus. Next base: position 1,880,603 of record CM053028.1, on the reverse strand, counting down.
GTCTTGCTCACCTCTTCCACTGCACAGGTGAGGCTGCATTGGGCACGGGAGGCTGCAGTGGGCACGGGGGGGCTGCATTGGGCACGGGGGAGGCTGCATTGGGCACGGGGGAGGCTGCATTGGGCACGGGGGAGGCTGCATTGGGCATGGGCACGGGTCAGGCTGCATTGGGCAAAGGTGAGGCTGCATTGGGCACAGGTCAGGCTGCATTGGGCACGGGTCAGGCTGCATTGGGCATGGGCAGGCCACGCTGCATTGGGCAAAGGTGAGGCTGCATTGGGCACTGAACATGCTGCATTGGGCGCAGTCAGGTGAGGCTGCATTGGGCGCAGGCAGGTGAGGCTGCATTGGGCACGGGTGAGGCTGCATTGGGCACAGGCAGGTGAGGCTGCATTGGGCACAGGCCACACTGCATTGGGCACGGGTGAGGCTGCATTGGGCACGGGTGAGGCTGTATTGGGCATGGGCAGGCCACACTGCATTGGGCACAGGTGAGGCTGCATTGGGCACTGAATCTGCTGCATTGGGCGCATGCAGGTGAGGCTGCATTGGGCGCATGCAGGTGAGGCTGCATTGGGCACAGGTGAGGCTGCATTGGGCACGGGTGAGGCTGTATTGGGCATGTGCAGGCTACACTGCATTGGGCAAAGGTGAGGCTGTATTGGGCATGTGCAGGCTACACTGCATTGGGCAAAGGTGAGGCTGTATTGGGCATGTGCAGGCTACACTGCATTGGGCAAAGGTGAGGCTGCATTGGGCAAAGGTGAGGCTGCATTGGGCACTGAACATGCTGCATTGGGCACAGGCGGGTGAGGCTGCATTGGGCACTGAACATGCTGCATTGGGCACAGGCGGGTGAGGCGGCATTGGGCACGGGTCACGCGGCATTGGGCACGGGTCACGCGGCATTGGGCACGGGCAGGTGAGGCTGCATTGGGCACAGGTCACACTGCATTGGGCACAGGTGAGGCTGCATTGGGCATTAGACATGCTGCATTGGGCACAAATGGGCACAGGTGAGGCAGTATTGGGCACAGGTGAGGCTGCATTGGGCACTGGACACGCTGTATTGGGCACAGACCACGCTGCATTGGGCACAGGTGAGGCAGTATTGGGCATGGGCAGACCACGCTGCATTGGGCACAGGTGAGGATTATTGAAGCGCTAACACCAGGTGTTTTGAGTATCTTTATCTGTTGATTAAACTTTCTGGAATACATATATTGCTATTGTGGTGTAGGATCTGGGCTCTTTCTTTCTTCCTTCTCAGACTCGAACCACACACCCTTTGAGCCCCGCCCTTTAAACCACGCCCACTATTTAATTTAAGCCCCGCCATTTTTTGTGGGGGGGGGGGGGGGGGCATACAACATTTTGCTATGGGGCCCTGTGATTTCTAGTTACGCCCCTGTATGGACACATAGGATAACAGAGTGGAGTTTAAGGGCTGTTAAAAAAAAAAATATATATATATATAATTAAAAAAAAAATCCCAAAAACGTCAGTTTTTATGATCTCCAGTGTACATGGAGCTTAAGATGGGAAGGGGTTAATATTCTGAGGTTTATACACCTCGGTTCCTTTTCTATATACAGAAGAATCTGTGTAGATAATCGCAGCCCTCTTATTGGTGGGTTGGGACTTTGCCGGGTTCATCGTGTAATTTTTGTGTTTTTTATTTTTTTTATAGAATTCTCCTTTTTTGACCCAAATGACGCCTCTTGTCAGGATATCTTGTTTGATCCGAGCACCTCGGTCTCCGAGCTCTTCGCTATATTGAGGCAATGGGTCCCTCAGGTCCAGCAGAGCATCGATGTCATCGGACACGAGGTACCGGCCAATCCTCTAATCACATTTATAATGTTATTCGTGAATAAGATCATTTAAAAGTGAAGTTTAATCTGCTTATATATATATATATATATATATATATATATATATATATATATATATATATATATATATATATATATATATATATATACACACGTTTTTTTAAAAATACAACTTTCCGTTTTCATTACACTCCTTTATTTTATTTCCAGCGGTGTCATCACTGGTTCTCTGCCATTGTCTAGGTCAGGGGGGTCTCAAACTGGCGGCCCTCCAGCTGTTGTGAAACTACAACTCCCATGAGGCATTGCAAGGCTGACAGTTACAAGCATGACTCCCCCAGGCAGAGGCATGATGGGACTTGTAGTTTTCGCCCCCAGTTTGAGACCCTCTGCTCTATGCAATGCAGACAGATCATGGCTGGTGGGAGGAGCCGGCAGGGGGCGGTGCATAGCTTCCTGCCAACATTACAGCCCCCCCGACAGTGGGAGGAGTTATACAAATATCAGAATACCCCAATGGGTGGGTGTCAGTCTGGGGGAGTGGGCGTTCCTAGGCAGGCTGTATTTGCATAGGTAACGCCCACATGATTTAAAGAACTGAAATCCAATGAATGAAGGGGGTGCAAATTCCACCGACCCAGAAGTGTCTTTCTGCCCTTCTGAAAGTCTGGAAATGATACTCCATAGTGTAAAATGGGTCTTGTAGGAATTATAATTTTTTTTCACTGCCCCTGCCTGGTATCTACTTTTTTAATGAGCACTATATAAAAGAACACATCCCCGGTGTCCCCTTGCTGGCCACTAGGTGGGGTAGACTTAAACTGTAAATCTGCTGATCACTTGCTTGAGCATGCACGTCTAAAGGGATGCCGGGCTGGGTTCTTTCATATAATTCTCAGGAATGATTGATGGCAGAGAAAGCTAATAACCGACAGACAAGCCAAGAAATGTATGGAGGAGGAGGAGGAGAGGAGATTGATCATGATTGAGAGGAATTACTACAAGTATGGGGGGAGGGAGGCCGGGGTTCAGCTTAAAAAGTTTAAAAAAAAGTTAAAAACTTTATTTAAAGAAAAAAAGAAGATTCCTGTAATGCTTCCCAAGAGATGCCGGGAATACCCTCCCCCCCGTTATCACAATCCTATCCTCCCCCTCTCTCTTCTCACTACTTCTTCTTCTTCTTCTTCTTCTTCTTCTTCTTCTTCTTCTTCTTCTTCTTCTTCTTCTTCTTCTTCTTCTTCTTCTTCTTCTTCTTCTCACCTTCTTCTCACCTTCTTCTTCTTCTTCTTCTTCACCTTCTTCTTCTTCTTCTTCTTCTTCTTCTTCTTCTCACCTTCTTCTTCTTCTTCTTCTTCTTCTCACCTTCTTCTTCTTCTTCTTCTCACCTTCTTCTTCTTCTTCTTCTTCTTCTTCTCACCTTCTTCTTCTTCTTCTTCTTCTTCTTCTCACCTTCTTCTTCTTCTTCTTCTTCTTCTCACCTTCTTCTTCTTCTTCTTCTTCTTCTTCTCCTCACCTTCTTCTCTTCTTCTTCTTCTCCTCACCTTCTTCTTCTTCTTCTTCTTCTCCTCACCTTCTTCTTCTTCTTCTTCTTCTCACCTTCTTCTTCTTCTTCTTCTCACCTTCTTCTTCTTCTTCTTCTTCTTCTTCTTCTTCTTCTTCTTCACCTTCTTCTTCTTCTTCTCACCTTCTTCTTCTTCTTCTTCTTCTTCTTCTTTTCTTCTTCTTCTTCTTCTTTCTTCTTCTTCTTCTTCTTCTTCTTCTTCTCACCTTCTTCTCACCTTCTTCTCACCTTCTTCTTCTTCTTCTTCTTCTCATCTTCTTCTTCTTCTTCTCACCTTCTTCTTCTTCTTCTTCTTCTTCTTCTCACCTTCTTCTTCTTCTTCTTCTTCTTCTTCTTCTCACCTTCTTCTTCTTCTTCTTCTTCTTCACCTTCTTCTTCTTCTTCTTCTCACCTTCTTCTCACCTTCTTCTTCTCACCTTCTTCTCACCTTCTTCTTCTTCTTCTCACCTTCTTCTCACCTTCTTCTCACCTTCTTCTTCTTCTTCTTCTTCTTCTTCTTCTTCTTCTTCTCTTCTTCTTCTTTCTTCTTCTTCTTCTTCTTCTTCTTCTCACCTTCTTCTCACCTTCTTCTTCTTCTTCTCACTTCTTCTTCTTCTTCTTCTTCTTCTCACCTTCTTCTTCTTCTTCTTCTTCTTCTTCTCACCTTCTTCTTCTTCTTCTTCTTCTTCTCACCTTCTTCTTCTTCTTCTTCTTCTCCTCACCTTCTTCTTCTTCTTCTTCTTCTCCTCACCTTCTTCTTCTTCTTCTTCTTCTCCTCACCTTCTTCTTCTTCTTCTTCTTCTCTCACCTTCTTCTTCTTCTTCTTCTTCTTCTTCTCACCTTCTTCTTCTTCTTCTTTCTTCTTCTTCTTCTTCTTCTTCTTCTTCTTCTTCTTCTTCTTCTTCTTCTCACCTTCTTCTTCTTCTTCTCACCTTCTTCTTCTCTTCTTCTTCTTCTTCTCTTCTTCTTCTTCTTCTTCTTCTTCTTCTTCATCTTCTTCTTCTTCTTCTTCTTCTTCTTCTCTTCTTCTTCTTCTTCTTCTTCTTCTTCTCACCTTCTTCTTCTTCTTCTTCTTCTTCTTCTCACCTTCTTCTTCTTCTTCTTCTTCTCACCTTCTTCTTCTTCTTCTTCTCACCTTCTTCTCACCTTCTTCTTCTCACCTTCTTCTCACCTTCTTCTCTCCTTCTTCTCACCTTCTTCTTCTTCTTCTCACCTTCTCCTTCTTCTTCTTCTTCTTCTTCTTCTTCTTCTTCTTCTTCTTCTTCTTCTCTTCTTCTTCTTCTTCTTCTTCTTCTCTCCTCCTCTCCTTCTTCTTCTTCTTCTCTCCTCCTCTCCTTCTTCTTCTTCTTCTCTCCTCCTCTCCTTCTTCTTCTTCTTCTCTCTCCTCCTCTCTTCTTCTTCTTCTTCTCCTCCTCCTCTCCTTCTCTCTTCTTCTCTCTCTCCTCCTCTCCTTCTTCTTCTTCTTCTCTCCTCCTCCTTCTCCTTCTTCTTCTTCTTCTCTCTCCTCCTCTCCTTCTTCTTCTTCTTCTCTCCTCCTCTCCTTCTTCTTCTTCTTCTCTCCTCCTCTCCTTCTTCTTCTTCTTCTCTCCTCCTCTCCTTCTTCTTCTTCTTCTCTCCTCCTCCTCTCCTTCTTCTTCTTCTCTCTCCTCCTCTCCTTCTTCTTCTTCTTCTCTCCTCCTCTCCTTCTTCTTCTTCTCTCTCCTCCTCTCCTTCTTCTTCTTCTCTCTCCTCCTCTCCTTCTTCTTCTTCTCTCCTCCTCTCCTTCTTCTTCTTCTCTCCTCCTCTCCTTCTTCTTCTCTCTCCTCCTCTCCTTCTTCTTCTCTCCTCCTCTCCTCCTTCTTCTTCTCTCCTCCTCTCCTCCTTCTCCTCTCCTCCTCTCCTCCTTCTCCTCTCCTCTCTCCTCTTCTCCTCTCCTCCTCTTCTCCTCTCCTCCTTCTCCTCTCCTCCTTCTCCTCTCCTCCTTCCTCCTCTCCTCCTTCTCCTCCCTTTCTCTTCTCCCAGTAATGTTGGAATACCCCCAATTAACATCTGTATTTTCATTTTCTCCATCAGCCCATCCCCCCACAGTTATTACCTTTTTTGTTCCAATTGACCCTCTTCTAGATTGTAAGCTCCAATGATCGGTGCCCTCCGATCCCTCCTGTATTGATTTGTATTGTAAAGCGCTGAGAAAACTGTTGTCGCCATATAAATCCTGTATAATAATAATATTGTTACATTGTAGATTCTGAAGAGAGGATGTAACATCAATGACCGGGACGGACTGACGGACATGACTCTCCTTCATTACACCTGCAAGTCCGGGGCCCAGGGGATCGGTGAGAACGATTATTTCTATGGAAGCACGGCGATCGATTTCTGCTGTCCGATATATTCAAAGGCCGGTTAACCCTCTTAAAGTGGAACTCCCCTCCCCCAATAACCGGGAAAGTAATCTTTATGCTATGAAAGTATATTTCCCACCTGAAGACCCGCCTTCTTTTATTTATTTTTTTTAAAGCAGAGACCCCAGAGAAGGGCAATTTTTTGTCGCGCAGTATTTGCTCAGCGGTTTTTCGAGCCTAATTGTGTATTTTTTCAAAAAATTTTGAGTTTTAAGGAAAAAAATGCATAACCCAATTTATTTCTTTTTTTGTAAAATCCAGTAATACCTCAGATTACGGTCATAATTCCTTCCAGGAGAATACTTGTAATCCAAAGCACTCGTATATCAAAGCGAGTTTCCCCATAGGAGTCAATGGAAACTCGTTCCACAGTGACTTCTATTGCATGCAATACCGCATGTGGCCAGAGGAGGGGGGGGGGGGGTAGGGGAGACACTCGGAAACCGATCTGAGCCGCTCAGATGCACTCTGAGAGGCTCGTAAACACTCGGGAACGGAGTATCTGGCCAAATACGGTACTGCACACCGCAGAGGCTTTAATCCTGCTAGTTTTGGGAGACAACGCTCGCAAACGGAGTCAGGATTTTTTTAAATAGCTCGTATTGTTAAACGCTCATAACCATGTTACTCGCAATCTGAAGTATTACTGTATGAAGGATGATGTTACGTCGAGTAAATGGATACCAAACATGTCGCGCTTTAAAATTGCGCACACTTGTGCAACAAACATACATTTTACAACCCACTGGTGATGCTTTAAAAGCCTTTACAGGTTACCATGAATGGGGGAGTAGATGGAGATGATAGAATGATGGATATAGAGATGGCTGGAGACGATGGATGGATGGGGGAGTGGATGGAGATGATGGAGACATGGATGGATGGATGGGGGAGTGGATGGAGATGATGGATGGATGGGGGAGTGGATGGAGATGGAGACATGGATGGGGGAGTGGATGGAGATGGAGACATGGATGGGGGAGTGGATGGAGATGATGGAGACATGGATGGATGGATGGATGGATGGATGGGGGAGTGGATGGAGATGATGGATGGATGGGGGAGTGGATGGAGATGATGGATGGAGACATGGATGGATGGATGGATGGGGGAGTGGATGGAGATGATGGAGACATGGATGGATGGGGGAGTGGATGGAGATGATGGAGACATGGATGGATGGATGGATGGATGGGGGAGTGGATGGAGATGATGGATGGATGGATGGAGACATGGATGGATGGATGGGGGAGTGGATGGGGGAGTGGATGGAGATGATGGATGGATGGATGGATGGGGGAGTGGATGGAGACATGGATGGATGGATGGATGGGGGAGTGGATGGACATGGATGGATGGAGACATGGATGGATGGGGGAGTGGATGGAGATGATGGATGGATGGGGGAGTGGATGGACATGGATGGATGGATGGATGGATGGAGACATGGATGGATGGGGGAGTGGATGGAGATGATGGAGACATGGATGGGGGAGTGGATGGAGATGATGGAGACATGGATGGATGGATGGATGGATGGGGGAGTGGATGGAGATGATGGATGGATGGATGGGGGAGTGGATGGGGGAGTGGATGGAGATGATGGATGGATGGATGGGGGAGTGGATGGAGACATGGATGGATGGATGGGGGAGTGGATGGACATGGATGGATGGAGACATGGATGGATGGGGGAGTGGATGGAGATGATGGATGGATGGGGGAGTGGATGGACATGGATGGATGGATGGATGGAGACATGGATGGATGGGGGAGTGGATGGAGATGATGGATGGGTGGATGGTTGGATATAGAGATGGATGGAGACGATGGAGGGATGGATGGAGACGTGGATGGGGGAGTGGATGGATGGATGGAGACATGGATGGATGGAGACGTGGATGGATGGATGGAGATGATGGATGGATGGGGGAGTGGATGGATGGATAGAGACGATGGATGGATGGGGGAGATGGATGGAGACATGGATGGATGGGGGAGATGGATGGGGGAGATGGATGGAGACGTGGATGGATGGAGATGATGGATGGATGGGGGAGTGGATGGATGGATAGAGACGATGGATGGATGGGGGAGATGGATGGAGACATGGATGGATGGGGGAGATGGATGGAGACGTGGATGGATGGAGATGATGGATGGATGGATGGGGGAGTGGATGGATGGATAGAGACGATGGATGGATGGGGGAGATGGATGGAGACATGGGTGGATGGGGGAGATGGATGGGGGAGATGGATGGATATAGAGATGGATGGGGGAGATGGATGGATGGGGGAGATGGATGGATGGGGGAGATGGATGGATATAGAGATGGATGGGGGAGATGGATGGATGGATATAGAGATGGATGGGGGAGATGGATGGATGGGGGAGATGGATGGAGACATGGATGGATGGATGGGGGGAGTGGATGGATGGATGGATATAGAGATGGATGGGGGAGATGGATGGGGGGATGGATGGATGGATATAGAGATGGATGGGGGAGATGGATGGAGACATGGATGGATGGATGGGGGAGATGGATGGAGACATGGATGGATGGATGGGGAGATGGATGGATGGGGGAGATGGATGGATGGGGGAGATGGATGGATATAGAGATGGATGGGGGAGATGGATGGATGGATATAGAGATGGATGGAGACGTGGATGGATGGAGATGATGGATGGATGGGGGAGTGGATGGATGGATATAGAGATGGATGGGGAAGTGGATAGAGACGATGGATGGATATAGAGATGGATGGGGGAGATGGATGGATGGGGGAGTGGATGGATGGATATAGAGATGGATGGGGGAGATGGATGGATGGGGGAGTGGATGGATGGATATAGAGATGGATGGGGGAGATGGATGGAGACATGGATGGATGGGGGAGATGGATGGAGACGTGGATGGATGGATATAGAGATGGATGGATGGATGGGGGAGTTTGCTTTCACTATTAATAATGAATGAAGTGGTATTGTATTGTCGGTTTTGCTCGGATAGTTTAGTTCCACTTTAGGTTCTCGCCAGATTTGGACACATTCCAGGATCGGAAGAACGATCGTCTGTCTGGCTCCGGTATTGGATTATTACACAGCTGGCATCTTATGAATTCTGTCACTTTTACCATTTGCCAGTCAGGCTGCTCCTCCAGCTGGCCATAGGAGGGCGCTGTAACACAAAGTTCCTATTGTGTAATAATCTGGTTGGTAAATTTTAAAGTAACATTCCACTATCTGGGGGGGGGGGGGGGGGGGGGGGTCTTCTGATCGATGTGCATTTACAAATGTTTTGCAATGATTTCTGCAGAGCATTGCACCCATGAACCGCACATCGCCGATGAAACGCCTTCCCCCGTTCTCGGGTCTGTAGGGGGGGGTGGGTGCAGAGCTATAGGAGAGTAAATCTTGACTTGTAGGAGATGGAGGAGGGATGGCTGGTGAGGTGTGTAGTCCCTCCGCTATGGGGGAAGATGGGACTTGTAGTCATTTGTTGTTGATTTTGAGTTCAGTCTGCAGAAAAAAAAGGAAAAACGGAAACAAAGAGATACATTGAAATCTGCCTGTAACTAATACTGTCTGATCTGCACTCTGGGTGATCTCTATGTTTATACATTGAGGAGATATTAAAGTGGAATTCCAGCCTATCACTAACCATGATTAAACATGTAGCCTCCCCTCCTCCTGACACCTTTCCTGCCCACCTCGTGTAACCCTCCCCCCACCTATCCTACCCACCCCATGTAACCCTCCCCCTCCTGCCACCTATCCTGCTCACCCCATGTAACCCTCCCCCTCCTGCCACCTATCCTGCCCACCCTGTGTAAAAAAAAAAAAAAAAAAAAAAAAAAAAAGATCTGTACACCTAACCTATTTGTAGTCCCCTCCTGTCTGGTCATGTGATTGCGCAGCGCCGGCTCTTCTGTGTTGGTTGGTGGCTGCAGGGGCGAGGACGTAGTGCCGACTATCGCTAGACCATGGGAGGCCTATGAGTGAGGTCACCACTCCTGAATTTCCCAGCCAGTGTCAGCGCTCCATCTTCTCCCCTGCAGCCACCGCTGACCCACACAGGAGAGCTGGTGCTGCGGGATCACATAACCAGACAGGAGTGGACTACAAATAGGTAAGTACACAAGATAGGAGGGGGAAGGGGACATTTTTAGGCATGGTTAGAGCTTGCCTGGAATTCCATAAGTTTGGGGAATTGCAGCGCCTGCTCTCTCTCAAACGTGTGATCTCCCCACACAGGGGACGCAGTGGTGCAGCACCTGCTCTCTCTCACACGTGTGATCTCCCCACATAGGGGACGCAGTGGTGCAGCACCTGCTCTCTCTCACACGTGTGATCTCCCCACATAGGGGACGCAGCGGTGCAGCACCTGCTCTCTCTCACACGTGTGATCTCCCCACACAGGGGACGCAGCGGTGCAGCACCTGCTCTCTCTCACACGTGTTATCTCCCCACATAGGGGACGCAGCGGTGCAGCACCTGCTCTCTCTCACATTTTTGTTATCTCCCCATACAGGGGACGCAGAGACAGCGGCCAAGTTTGCTTCTCACCTGATTGACATCGGGGCCGATATAAGCCTGAGAAGCCGCTGGACCACCATGAACGCCCTGCACTACGCCGCCTACTTCGATGTCCCCGAGCTAATAGACGTCATTCTGAAAGCTTCAAAGCCAAGAGGTAAGAGGAGCTTATAATAGGGGGAGGGGCATATGAGGGGAAGGGCTTATAATAGGAGGATGGGCTTATAAAGAGAGGAGGGGAAGATCTTACAGTAGACAGGGAAAGGGGATAAAATAACTCTAAAGACAAATTTTCTGTCTTTTTCTCGTTTTTTTTTTTTTATAACAAACAAAGCCCCCAGTTGGGATTAAATATCACCAAAAGATTTCTTGTTAAAAAAAAAAAAAATATCACCAAAAGAAAGTTCTATTTGTGTGAAGAAAATTATAAAAATGTCCTATGGGTACAGTGTTACATGACAGCGCATTGTTGGAGTGTGAGAGGTCTGAGAGGTGGAAATTGTCCTGGGCAGGAAGGGGGAGGGGAGTGCCCGGTAGGCAAGTGGTTGAGATCCAGCAAAACTTATGAAAATTTCCATAAAAACTCATCTTGTCCTCAAACCCCCATCCCACCCCACTGTATATATATATTTTTTTTTATAGTGTGTGACTTCAGCTTCCTTAAACCTCTACCCCCCCCCCCCATTGTCATGCAGAGCTGGGACAAGGGGTGGGCAAGAGGAGCAGAAGCCCCGGGCGCAGCATGCTCCAGATTAGTAGCTGATAAGTAGAGGGTGAGGACTTCACGTCTGGGTTGGTAGCTGCTGCTCCTTCATCGAACCCCCCTCTGTCCCGTACATCCATAGCTGACCTGCATGCATAATCCCTCCCAGCTGTTATAAAGGAAGTGGTTGGCCATGCATGCGCACTGCATACTCCATGCCAACCATGGGCAGCCTTACTACAGGGGTGAAGTGGGGGCACTGGGCAGTATCCCCATTCTTCATCATGTGTTAGTGGGGGAGGGGGCGCTGTTCTGCATCCTTGCTTTGGACAATTAATGGACTCATCCCAGTACCGTGTCCATGACAGCCTGGGCTCAGGGGAATGTCATTGAATGTCATTGGCTGCTGGAGGGGGGGGGGGGGTGACATCTCCAGATTGAAGGCAGGAATTGCAGCAGAAGTTGCTTTTTTTTGCTTTTAAAAATGTTGCAAATCGGAGAAAAAGATGAGATTTTACTTTGACCTGTTTAGTGAATATTGGAGGTCGTTGTGATTCCGCTTGCAGGCCGCGGTGTTTATCTCTCAGCATGTCTGCACTTCAGGGAGGAATGTTCTCCTCGTCCGGCCGCTGGGACCGGTTGGCTCTCTGCTGAGTCCATGTTGTATTTTCTGTGTGAATCGATGGAGACGCGATCTCGCTGTTTGGTGTCCTGCCGCCCCGCTGTGACTTTCCTCTTCCTCTTTCAGATGTGGACGCCACCTGCAGTGACTTTGATTTCGGGACGGCGCTGCACATCGCCGCTTCCAACCTGTGCCTGGGAGCCGCCCGAGCCCTGCTGGAGAACCGCGCCAATCCCGCCTTCCGGGTAAGAGCCGACAAATGTCACCGCCTGAATGGCGAGAGGTTCATTTCCTGATTTTTATTTACCAGCTTCAGAGTTTCTGGTTCTTCTCCTCGGCACCCTCCGGGGGGCGCTATTTATAAAATCGTGTCACAAATAATCCGGTAATGTCTGTAATGTGGGTGAAATGTTTACTGGTTGCCTCTTGCAGGGTGAATGTAACATTCGTTCCTAAGAGAATATATCCTAAACATTCGACCAGGAGAGCTAAAGAACATTCGACCAGTATAGAAAATATCCTGACACTGTAAGCTTAGAATATTCAGACAGAAGAGTTTTAAATATAAGGAAGACCTCCGCTCAGTGTACAGAGATTCCTGTGCTCATCACTGACACTAGAGAATCAATTACTGCAGAGAGTAAACTGATATACAGAGTGGATACAATGTTGCAGAGAGGGGATTCCATTGTTCACCTTGTGATCGGTTTCAATCTGGTGAGTTTTATCTCTGCAACATTGTATCCATTCTGTATAATTCTGAACCAATCACAAGGTGCAGACTGTCCGGTACTAGAGATAGGGGGGACTTGTGGGAGGCTTTATTTCTGCATACAGGGTGGTCAGACACCAGGACATGGTACAGTGGGGGTGAGTCCGGTACACAGAAGTGGTAGTATGGCGAGGTGGGGTGAGAGTGGTAGTATGGCGGGTTGGGTTAGAGTGGTAGTATGGCGGGGTTGGGTGAGAGTGGTAGTATGGCGGGGTTGGGTGAGAGTGGTAGTATGGGGAGGTTGGGTGAGAGTGGTAGTATGGCGGGGTGGGGTGAGAGTGGTAGTATGGCGGGGTGGGGTGAGAGTGGTAGTATGGTGGGGTGAGAGTGGTAGTATGGCGAGGTGGGGTGAGAGTGGTAGTATGGCGAGGTGGGGTGAGAGTGGTAGTATGGCGAGGTGGGGTGAGAGTGGTAGTATGGCGAGGTTGGGTGAGAGTGGTAGTATGGCGGGGTTGGGTGAGAGTGGGTAGTATGGCGGTGGGGTGAGAGCAGTAGTATGGCGAGGTGGGGTGAGAGCGGTAGTATGGCGAGGTGGGGTGACAGCGGTAGTATGGCGGGGTGGGGTGAGAGCGGTAGTATGGCGAGGTGGGGTGAGAGCGGTAGTATGGCGAGGTGGGGTGAGAGCGGTAGTATGGCGAGGTGGGGTGAGAGCGGTAGTATGGCGAGGTGGGGTGAGAGCGGTAGTATGGCGAGGTGGGGTGAGAGCGGTAGTATGGCGAGGTGGGGTGAGAGCGGTAGTATGGCGAGGTGGGGTGAGAGCGGTAGTATGGCGAGGTGGGGTGAGAGCGGTAGTATGGCGAGGTGGGGTGAGAGTGGTAGTATGGCGAGGTGGGGTGAGAGCGGTAGTATGGCGAGGTGGGTGGTAGTATGGCGGGGTGGGGTGAGAGCGGTAGTATGGCGAGGTGGGGTGAGAGTGGTAGTATGGCGAGGTGGGTGGTAGTATGGCGAGGTTGGGTGAGAGTGGTAGTATGGCGGGGTGGGGTGAGGGTGGTAGTATGGCGAGGTGGGGTGAGGGTGGTAGTATGGCGGGGTGGGGTGAGGGTGTCTGTAATGTGGGTGAAATGTTTACTGGTTGCCTCTTGCAGGGTGAATGTAACATTCGTTCCTAAGAGAATATATCCTAAACATTCGACCAGGAGAGCTAAAGAACATTCGACCAGTATAGAAAATATCCTGACACTGTAAGCTTAGAATATTCAGACAGAAGAGTTTTAAATATAAGGAAGACCTCCGCTCAGTGTACAGAGATTCCTGTGCTCATCACTGACACTAGAGAATCAATTACTGCAGAGAGTAAACTGATATACAGAGTGGATACAATGTTGCAGAGAGGGGATTCCATTGTTCACCTTGTGATCGGTTTCAATCTGGTGAGTTTTATCTCTGCAACATTGTATCCATTCTGTATAATTCTGAACCAATCACAAGGTGCAGACTGGCCGGTACTAGAGATAGGGGGGACTTGTGGGAGGCTTTATTTCTGCATACAGGGTGGTCAGACACCAGGACATGGTACAGTGGGGGTGAGTCCGGTACACAGAAGTGGTAGTATGGCGAGGTGGGGTGAGAGTGGTAGTATGGCGGGGTTGGGTGAGAGTGGTAGTATGGCGGGGTTGGGTGAGAGTGGTAGTATGGCGGGGTTGGGTGAGAGTGGTAGTATGGCGGGGTTGGGTGAGAGTGGTAGTGGGGTGGGGTGAGAGTGGTAGTGGGGTGGGGTGAGAGTGGTAGTATGGCGAGGTGGGGTGAGAGTGGTAGTATGGCGGGGTTGGGTGAGAGTGGTAGTATGGCGGGGTTGGGTGAGAGTGGTAGTATGGGGAGGTGGGGTGAGAGTGGTAGTATGGCGAGGTGGGGTGAGAGTGGTAGTATGGCGGGGTGGGGTGAGAGTGGTAGTATGGCGGGGTGGGGTGAGAGTGGTAGTATGGCGGGGTGGGGTGAGAGTGGGTAGTATGGCGGGGTGGGGTGAGATTGGGTAGTATGGCGGGGTGGGGTGAGAGTGGGTAGTATGGCGGGGTGGGGTGAGAGTGGTAGTATGGCGGGGTGGGGTGAGAGTGGTAGTATGGCGAGGTGGGGTGATAGTGGTAGTATGGCGGGGTGGGGTGATAGTGGTAGTATGGCAAGGTGGGGTGAGAGCGGTAGTATGGCGAGGTGGGGTGAGAGCGGTAGTATGGCGAGGTGGGGTGAGAGCGGTAGTATGGCGAGGTGGGGTGAGAGCGGTAGTATGGCGAGGTGGGGTGAGAGCGGTAGTATGGCGAGGTGGGGTGAGAGCGGTAGTATGGCGAGGTGGGGTGAGAGCGGTAGTATGGCGAGGTGGGGTGAGAGTGGTAGTATGGCGGGGTTGGGTGAGAGTGGTAGTATGGCGGGGTTGGGTGAGAGTGGTAGTGGGGTGGGGTGAGAGTGGTAGTGGGGTGGGGTGAGAGTGGTAGTATGGCGAGGTGGGGTGAGAGTGGTAGTATGGCGGGGTTGGGTGAGAGTGGTAGTATGGCGGGGTTGGGTGAGAGTGGTAGTATGGGGAGGTGGGGTGAGAGTGGTAGTATGGCGAGGTGGGGTGAGAGTGGTAGTATGGCGGGGTGGGGTGAGAGTGGTAGTATGGCGGGGTGGGGTGAGAGTGGTAGTATGGCGGGGTGGGGTGAGAGTGGGTAGTATGGCGGGGTGGGGTGAGATTGGGTAGTATGGCGGGGTGGGGTGAGAGTGGGTAGTATGGCGGGGTGGGGTGAGAGTGGTAGTATGGCGAGGTGGGGTGAGAGTGGTAGTATGGCGAGGTGGGGTGATAGTGGTAGTATGGCGGGGTGGGGTGATAGTGGTAGTATGGCAAGGTGGGGTGAGAGCGGTAGTATGGCGAGGTGGGGTGAGAGCGGTAGTATGGCGAGGTGGGGTGAGAGCGGTAGTATGGCGAGGTGGGGTGAGAGCGGTAGTATGGCGAGGTGGGGTGAGAGCGGTAGTATGGCGAGGTGGGGTGAGAGCGGTAGTATGGCGAGGTGGGGTGAGAGCGGTAGTATGGCGAGGTGGGGTGAGAGCGGTAGTATGGCGAGGTGGGGTGAGAGCGGTAGTATGGCGAGGTGGGGTGAGAGCGGTAGTATGGCGAGGTGGGGTGAGAGCAGTAGTATGGCGAGGTGGGTGGTAGTATGGCGAGGTGGGGTGAGAGTGGTAGTATGGCGGGGTGGGGTGAGAGTGGTAGTATGGCGGGGTGGGGTGAGGGTGGTAGTATGGCGAGGTGGGGTGAGGGTGGTAGTATGGCGGGGTGGGGTGAGGGTGTCTGTAATGTGGGTGAAATGTTTACTGGTTGCCTCTTGCAGGGTGAATGTAACATTCGTTCCTAAGAGAATATATCCTAAACATTCGACCAGGAGAGCTAAAGAACATTCGACCAGTATAGAAAATATCCTGACACTGTAAGCTTAGAATATTCAGACAGAAGAGTTTTAAATATAAGGAAGACCTCCGCTCAGTGTACAGAGATTCCTGTGCTCATCACTGACACTAGAGAATCAATTACTGCAGAGAGTAAACTGATATACAGAGTGGATACAATGTTGCAGAGAGGGGATTCCATTGCTCACCTTGTGATCGGTTTCAATCTGGTGAGTTTTATCTCTGCAACATTGTATCCATTCTGTATAATTCTGAACCAATCACAAGGTGCAGACTGGCCGGTACTAGAGATAGGGGGGACTTGTGGGAGGCTTTATTTCTGCATACAGGGTGGTCAGACACCAGGACATGGTACAGTGGGGGTGAGTCCGGTACACAGAAGTGGTAGTATGGCGAGGTGGGGTGAGAGTGGTAGTATGGCGAGGTGGGGTGAGAGTGGTAGTATGGCGAGGTGGGTGGTAGTATGGCGAGGTGGGGTGAGGGTGGTAGTATGGCGAGGTAGGGTGAGGGTGGTAGTATGGCGGGGTGGGGTGAGGGTGGTAGTATGGTGGGGTGAGAGTGGTAGTATGGCGAGGTGGGTGAGGGTGGTAGTATGGCGGGGCGAGGTGGGTGAGGGTGGTAGTATGGCGGGGCGAGGTGGGGTGAGGGTGGTAGTATGGCGAGGTGGGGTGAGGGTGGTAGTATGGCGAGGTGGGGTGAGGGTGGTAGTATGGCGAGGTGGGTGAGGGTGGTAGTATGGCGGGGTGGGGTGAGAGTGGTAGGGATGGAGGAAAGTAGTTGAGGCTGAAATGACATCTCTGAATATGGAAAGTCAGATGTCCCACCATTGGGAGGAGGTCCCCAGAAAGCGGTGGGTTATGCTGCCGTGTACAGGGGCACAAAAACAAGGAAAGGGCTCCCTCTGGTGGCGGAGCGCCTGCCAATATCTGAGGAATAAGGACCTTCTTCTCCCAGTTCTGATGAAGATCTTCTACACAATTCTATGTTAATGTGGCTGCATCAGCAGATCCCCATATCTGTAGCGGAGTCCTGTGACCCGATACTGGGGGGGGTGAGGTTCCCCCGGTGACACCTTGCTGAGGATTACATATAGATTACCCGTTATTGACAGATGTGGTCCCCATTGATGATGTGGTCTAATCAGGTGATCAGCGTCGGCTCTGACATGACGATCGTATGCAGTCTGGAGGCTTCAATAATAAAGGTCAGCACTGCCCCCACACTTCCGGAGGGCCGCACAATAGCAGCACAGCGCAAAATGAAAAGGTTATAGCGCAGCTCAGTGGGCAAAAACTTTGGTCCTCCTGCATTGGCTGCAGTGTATTGCCATGCGGCAACCCCCAACATTGGTGCCAGTGAGTGCAATAATAACCCCCAACATTGGTGCCGGTGAGATCAATAATAACCCCCAACATTGGTGCCAGTGAGTGCAATAATAACCCCCAATAATAACCCCCAACATTGGTGCCGGTGAGATCAATAATAACCCCCAACATTGGTGTAAGTAGTATTAAACTCCCACCCCATTGGTGGTCAGCGGCATTGTAATTTAACCCCCCAATGACACAAATTTGTGTGCTGGGGGGGCGGGGTTGTTAACTTTCAGTGCTCTGACCCCCAGGGTTCATGAGCTGCTCTCATTCTCCAGGCTGGAATTTTACTTTGTGCTTTGGGAGAAAACTCCTCCCACGGTAAAATCTTCCCTTGAGTTCCTGGTGAAGAACACCGAGCGCGTTTCGGCACTTTGCTGATGCTCTGGCACCAGTTGGCTGCCAAACAACCTGGGGGCTGCATGGTGGGAACCAGGGACTTGGAGGCCTGTGCTGACAGGTTGCGGTTTGCTGCTAGCGGGCTTCACATCCCTATACAAGTCTATGGGAAATTCTGCTTGAAGCGGTTCAACTGTACCCATCAATGAATTCCGAGTATCACTGAAACCAAAGACACCGGCCTTCTATAGTGCAATTGTCAGATACAGTTGTATTATTAAACAAAAATACATAAAACATTTTTTTTATTTGTGTGGTATATTTGTCACCCTATAGTACCGTTAAATAAATAAAAAATAAATAAAAAAATAATATATATATATATATAATACATTTTTTTTATTTATTATAAAACTATTTACTAAATAATACCCCTAAATATCCTTTAAAGAGAAGTATAGTAAATGGTAATGAAAATCTCCAATTTTTAATCTTCTTCTTTATTTATTTATTATTTTTTTAACTTTTAAGTTGGAATATGTTTTTTTTTTTTTTTTTTTTTTATTTATTTTTTTGTCAGTTTTCTCCTCTAGTATACTTTTTGTAACTTTTTCTCCATTCAAGAAGAGGAAACCAGCACAGGGGGTGGGGCTGTACGGTGACCAATTTAATAGCCAATCAGGGGCTATCACAGGTCGGGATATATCAGCCCTCGAAAATAATCAGCTAAAAGTAGGGTTAACTGCGTTTTTGCATATAGGAAAAAAGTGCTGATTAATGGCATGCTGTTTTTCTTATTGACTTCATGGCAGAATCGCGTCCCAGAGACTTCAGTGCAAAAAAAGTCCCCTATTGACTTCAATGCAAAAACAGCAGCCACATTAATGACATTTTGAAAAATGTTTAAAAACCTGTCTGTTTTGGTTTCAGTGCATCCGGAATTTTCAGTTTTGGCCCCGGAATGTTTACTTTTTAGGGACTACCAATCACAGGGGATCAGGTGATTGGGAACCTCCCAGTTCCTGAGTGGTGACGACTGGGTCTCCGGGACTGAGCTCAGCACAATCACAGATCGGTATACAGGCGGCCCCATGGATAAAGCCATATATAGGGGTACGACGCTCAGCAGGAAGGGGTTAAACCAGCCTTAAAGTGGTGTTTCCCCCAAAAAATAAAAAATGGCTTAAAATTCCTAAAAATGTTTAAAAATAAATAATTGGGGAAAAAAAAAGTTTTACTCGCCTCTAAATGCCTGTTGCTAGGGGGTCCCTCGTAGTCTGCCTCCTTCAGTGCCCGGGCTGGTGACATCACTTCCCCTCGGCGCAGTCAGTCATCTGGGACACGTGACAGGTCCCAGATGACTGTGCGGCGTATCACGGCGTGCAGCGCTGCTCGCGCATGTGCAGTGGGTGCCCGGCTGTGAAGCCACAGCCGGGTGCCCACAGTAAGAATGCCGGCGCTGCGAGCGGAGCGGGGAACGAAGGGGGGCTTCGTTCCCCCGCTTTGCTGGACCCTGGGACAGGCAAGTGTCCAATTATTAAAAGTCAGCAGCTGCGGTATTTGTAGCTGCTGACTTTTAAAAAACATTTTTTAAGGGGCACCCCACTTTAAAGTGATTTGTAAAGGCAGAAGGTGCATTCTATGCATGAAAGCAAATCCCCCCCCCCCCCGATATTTACCTGAGCCCCATCTCTGTCCAGCGATGTGAGACACTCGCTGGCCCGGGACTCCCTTCCTCATTGGCCGAGACGGCAGAGCTGCACCATTGGCTCCCGCTGCTGTCAGTCAGTGAGCCAATGAGGAGAGAAAGGGGACGGGCTACGGCTCTGTGTCTGCATGCTACCTGTGGGGGGCGCTTGGCAGGAGGGCGGAGCCAGGAGCTCCAAAGAGGGACCCGAGAAGAGGAGGATGGGGGCCGCTCTGTGCAAATACACTGCAGAGTCAATAAGTAGAACATGTTTTGTTATTTTTATAGGTAAAAAAAAAACACATTCTATATATATATTTTATTTCCAATAATCAGCCGGGTTCTTGTTAGAATAAAATCTGCAGCTTCTGTGTTGTTTTTTTTCATGTTGGTTTTGTAGTCGGCAGGAAACATGAACAGGAAATCACCTTTTACTCCTCTCTGCTTCAATACATTGTGTGTTCTGACATTGACAAGTGTGATATTGCCTGGTGGAGGATGAACACGGGGGTGGGGGGGGGGAGGGGGGTGGAGAATCTGATGCTGCTCTGCATAGAAACCAATCAGCTTCTTCAATTAACCACTTGCTGATCCGACCTTTTCTGGAACTTTAAATCTGTATTTTTTTGCTAGAAAAATATTTAGAACCATCAAACATATATTTTATTTATATATATATATATATATATATATATATATATATATATATATATATATATATATATATTACTACTATCTGGCATCGGTCTCTCTGGGTCTCTCTGGGTCTCTGTCTCTCTCTCTGTCTCTCCTTTGCTCTTCTCTTCTCCCTCCATACATTTTAGTAGAATGGACATCATTGGGTTTTGTTGGGTTCATGTCGGGTCTGGGATGTCTCCCCCCTCCCCCACAATAGAACTCTGATAACCTGAACCCCGACCTGTGTGATGAGATCCGCCTCTAATGATGAGATCCGCCTCTTTGGCACATTGGTGATAATTGGCGCTCTTTCTGTCTCTGCAGGACGATAAAGGCCGCACCCCGGCGGACGTGGTTCCCGATCCGGTGGATATGCCTCTGGAGATGGCGGATGCGGCCGCCGTAGCCAAAGAAATCAAACAGATTCTGCAGGACGCCATTCCCCTGCCGCGGGATCTCTCCACCTTCATCCTCCCCAAACCTGACAGCGCCCTCCGGAACCCGCCGCGCCGCTCAGCTGGGCTGAAGCTCGGAGACCGAGTGCTCATCGCCGGGCAGAAGGTATCCTTTCCTCTGAGGCCGCCATGTTTGGCTGATTCATTTCTTTGGTAGATTCCTACAACATTTTATTCCGTGAATATATTTCATCACATTGTTACAGTGAGAGAAAAAGTATTCGATCGGCTGCTAATTTTGTATGTTTGCCCCACTGACAAAGAATCGATCGGTCTATAATTTTATTGGTAAAAAAAGATACTAAAGCGCTGGTATGTATAAAAAGACCATAAAACCTGATAAAATCAATTAAGATGGCTAAATGAAATGCAGCTCCCAACAAAAAGTGTTCCCACACTTAAAAAGATATAGTAAAATATACAAAGTTTATATAGATGGTGCGCAAAATCAACCTTATTGATGTAATAGATCGAAATTATAAGTATAACGATGTTAATGCATCCAATGCATATACACTATTGCCAGCAGGTCCAAAGTGGTCAATAATATATGAAGAAAATATATATAGTCTAAGTGGATAAGTGATCCAAGTGACTGATGAATAAGATCAGTGAATAAATAAATAAAATAAATCAAACGTGCAGATATAAAATACTCCAAAAAATGACACTAGGCAGCTTAATGTCATTCATATGTGTGGTGAAAAGATGTGCTCAAAGGTGAACAAACCAATATTAAAATATTTGATACAATAATAAATAAATTGATCAATCAATATTGGTTACTTCCTTTAAACCATAAAGGATTGGATGTGTGTGTGTGTGCTCGGTGAATGAAGAGCAGCTGGTGATTAGTAACAAAAGGCACTGTTACTTCCTTAAATCAATGAGTGAGTAAAAACAGCTGATGTGTAGTCTGCAGACAATCAGCTAAACATATATACTTAGTAACAAAAACAATTGTATGTATCACATTAATGTTACTATGTATCATTTATGCAGTTAATGCAAAGCAGTGGGGAATGTTGAATTGCTGCTATACATCTAAATAAAATAATAAGGAAACAGGTAAAACATCCCTTTAACTTTTCCTGATTTTTGTTGTGGGTATGTTCTTCTAAAAAAAGGATTATTTTTCAAGTGCTGAAAAAAAGAAAATACAAAAAAAACATTGCGCAGCCTCCCTGAACTGAATAAAAAGTGCCTGTGTATGTTGTTTCACTCACGTGTACCCAAGAAATCAGATCGCGGTTAACTGTATTCAATGGTCAGGCTTCTTAGCTGGGGCTGTCCGCCCTTCTCCTCCTAGCTGAGATCCGTGTCTTACACGGCGTCACTTTAGGCTCCTCCTCCCGACATGTTGCATCACAGGACACGTGACTTTTTCAAGGGAAAAAACACGGGACATGTGACTTTTTCCCTTGAAAAAGTCACGTGTCCTGTGATGCAACATGTCGGGAGGAGGAGCCTAAAGTGACGCCGTGTAAGACACGGATCTCAGCTAGGAGGAGAAGGGCGGACAGCCCCAGCTAAGAAGCCTGACCATTGAATACAGTTAACCGCGATCTGATTTCTTGGGTACACGTGAGTGAAACAACATACACAGGCACTTTTTATTCAGTTCAGGGAGGCTGCGCAATGTTTTTTTTGTATTTTCTTTTTTTCAGCACTTGAAAAATAATCCTTTTTTTAGAAGAACATACCCACAACAAAAATCAGGAAAAGTTAAAGGGAAGTTTTACCTGTTTCCTTATTATTTTATTTAGATGTATAGCAGCAATTCAACATTCCCCACTGCTTTGCATTAACTGCATAAATGATACATAGTAACATTAATGTGATACATACAATTGTTTTTGTTACTAAGTATATGTTTAGCTGATTGTCTGCAGACTACACATCAGCTGTTTTTACTCACTCATTGATTTAAGGAAGTAACAGTGCCTTTTGTTACTAATCACCAGCTGCTCTTCATTCACCGAGCACACACACACACATCCAATCCTTTATTGTTTAAAGGAAGTAACCAATATTGATTGATCAATTTATTTATTATTGTATCAAATATTTTAATATTGGTTTGTTAACCTTTGAGCACATCTTTTCACCACACATATGAATGACATTAAGCTGCCTAGTGTCATTTTTTGGAGTATTTTATATCTGCACGTTTGATTTATTTTATTTATTTATTCACTGATCTTATTCATCAGTCACTTGGATCACTTATCCACTTAGACTATATATATTTTCTTCATATATTATTGACCACTTTGGACCTGCTGGCAATAGTGTATATGCATTGGATGCATTAACATCGTTATACTTATAATTTCGCTCTATTACATCAATTTTGCGCACCATCTATACAAACTTTGTATATTTTACTATAATTTTATTGGTCGGTTTATTATAACAGTGAGAGAATAACAACAAAAATTATCCAGAAAAACACATTTCAAAAAAGTTATAAATTTGATTTGCATTTTAGTGAGTGAAATAAGTATGTGAACCCCAAACAATCAGCAAGATTTCTGTCTCCCAGGTGTCTTCTATACAGGTAACAAGCTGAGATTAGGAGCACTCTTCTCTTCTCTCTTCTCTTCTTTTCTCTCTTCTCTTCAGCTGAGATTAGGAGCACTCCCTTTAACAGAGAAGGAGAGAAGAGAGAAGAGAGAAAAGAAGAGAGAAGAGTGCTCCTAATCTCAGCTTGTTTCCTGTATAGAAGACACCTGTCCACAGAACCAATCAGATTCCAATCTCTCCACCATGGAGAAGACCAAAGATCTGTCCAAGAATGTCGGGGAGAAGATTGTAGACCTACACAAGGCTGGAATGGGCTACAAGACCATCGCCAAGCAGCTTGGTGAGAGGTGACAACAGTTGGTGGATTATTCACAAATGGAAGAAACACAAAATAACGATCGATCTCCCTCGGTCTGGGGCTCCATACAAGTTCTCACCTGGTGGAGGTTCAATGATAACGGTGAGGAATCCACCCAGAACTACACAGGAGAATCTTGTCAATGATCTCAGCTGGGACCAGAGTCACCAAGAAAACAATCGGTAACACACTACACCGCGATCGACTGAAATCCTGCAGCCCCCGCAAGGTCCCCCTGATCAGGAAATCACATGTACAGGTCCGTCTGAAGATCACTAATGATCATCGAATGATTCCAAAGAGAACTGGAGGAAAGTGTTGTGGTGAGAGGAGACCAAAATCCAGATCTTTGGCATCAACTCAACTCACCGACCCCAAGAACACCATCCCCCGCCGTCATACATGGGGGACCTATGACCCCAAGAACGCCATCCCCCACTGTCATACATGGAGGTCCTATGACCCCAAGAACGCCATCCCCCACCGCCATACATGGAGGTCCTATCACCCCAAGAACACCATCCCCCACCGTCATACATGGAGGTCCTATGACCCCAAGAACACCATCCCCCACCGTCATACATGGGGGACCTATGACCCCAAGAACACCATCCCCCACCGTCATACATGGAGGTGGAGACATAATGCTTTGGGACAGGACAACTTCACTGCATCAAAGGGACGATGGGCGGGGCCATGTATCATCAAATCTTGGGTGAGAACCTCCTTCCCTCAGCCAGGGCATTGAAGATGGGTCATGGATGGGTTTTCCAGCATGACAATGACCCAAAACACACGGCCAAGGCAACAAAGGAGTGGCTGAAGAAGCACATGAAGGGCCTGGAGTGGCCTAGCCAGTCTCCAGACCTTAATCCCATAGAAAATATGTGGAGGTTCGAGTCACCAAACGTCAGCCTGGAAACCTTAATGACTTGAAGAGGATCTGCAAAGAGGACAAAATCCCTCCTGAGATGTGTGCGAACCTGGAGGCCAACTCCAAGAAACGTCCGACCTCTGTGATCACCAACAAGGGTTTCTCCACCAACTACTAAGTCATGTTTTGTGAAGGGTTCACATCAGGGGTCAAGTCCTGGGGAAAAAAGTGTGGGAACTCCCACCCAAGATGCACCCCCACCCAAAAAAATAAATGATACGCAGAAATGCATATATATTTCACAGAAAATAAAGTGCAACATTTATTGTAAAGTGCCAGTTTACAAAAACAAAATAAGTTAACTTGTCAAACTAACAGAATAATCACCACAATGGGTGATGATCTTTCCCTCACAGGGAATTTCGAACACAAATACACCCTGTTCCAAATTGTCAAAAACTCAAAAAAAGGCGCAGCGCTTGCGCATGTGAATTTTGTGAATTTTGGAGGTGTCTTCGTAAACTACGAAGACACCTCCAAAATTCACATGCGCAAGCGCTGCGCCTTTTTTTGAGTTTTTGACAGAACACCGGCCCGGAGCTCCTCTTCTCAGGCTGCCTGTATTGTTTGTGCAAAGTGGGCCCCAGGCCACTCCCTCATCTGTGCCCATCAATGCAGCCTGATCAGTGCCCATCAAATGCAGCCTTGTCATTGACCCCACCAGAGAGCAGGTGTCCCCCTCAGACAGCCCCCCCATCAGAGTGTCCCCATAACAATGCCCTCATCAGAGAGCAGGTATTTCCACGGAGGGGGACAGCAGCAGAACGGAGGGGGAGTGGGGGACAGCAGCAGAACGGAGGGGGAGTGGGGGACAGCAGCAGAACGGAGGGGGAGTGGGGGCCAGCAGCAGAACGGAGGGGGAGTGGGGGCCAGCAGCAGAACGGAGGGGGAGTGGGGGCCAGCAGCAGAACGGAGGGGGAGTGGGGGCCAGCAGCAGAACGGAGGGGGAGTGGGGGCCAGCAGCAGAACGGAGGGGGAGTGGGGGCCAGCAGCAGAACGGAGGGGGAGTGGGGGCCAGCAGCAGAACGGAGGGGGAGTGGGGGCCAGCAGCAGAACGGAGGGGGAGTGGGGGCCAGCACCAGAACGGAGGGGGAGTGGGGGCCAGCACCAGAACGGAGGGGAAGTGGGGGCCAGCACCAGAACGGAGGGGAAGTGGGGGCCAGCACCAGAACGGAGGGGGAGTGGGGGACAGCAGCAGAACGGAAGGGGAGTGGGGGACAGCAGCAGAACGGAGGGGGAGTGGGGGACAGCAGCAGAACGGAGGGGAAGTGGGGGCCAGCACCAGAACGGAGGGGGAGTGGGGGACAGCAGCAGAACGGAGGGGGAGTAGGGGACAGCAGCAGAACGGAGGGGGAGTGGGGGCCAGCAGCAGAACGGAGGGGGAGTGGGGGCCAGCAGCAGAACGGAGGGGAAGTGGGGGCCAGCACCAGAACGGAGGGGGAGTGGGGGACAGCAGCAGAACGGAAGGGGAGTGGGGGACACAGCAGAACGGAGGGGAAGTGGGGGACACAGCAGAACAGAGGGGGGGTGGGTCAGTGGGGGACACAGCAGAACAGAGGGGGGGTGGGTCAGTGGGGGACACAGCAGAATAGAGGGAGAGTGGGGGACACACAGCAGCAGAACGGAGGGGGACTCTGGGGAGCATGCTTGCCTGAGCCTCACTGTAACAGTGTAACTAAGTGTGTGACAATCATGACAGACAGACAGACAGTGTGAGTGTAAGAATAAGAAACACTAACCTGCAAGTTTGTTGTCAATGGCGGGCGGCGGACCTCGTGGGCAGGAGGACTCGAGGGCTCAGTTCAGGAGAGGAGGAGAACTGGAGAAGTCTGGCAGGCAATGTGCTACATGATTGCGCCTGCGGGAGTAGTCGGCGGCGGCCCCGGGACTGACTGGGCAGTGGTGGCGGCACAGCAAGCTGGATCCTTACCAGGGGTGGCTATGTCTGCCTGGTATCATGTGACTGGCTGCTCTCTCTCGGAGGCGCCAGTCAGCCGTAGCCTGTAGGTGCACTGCACTGACTCCTGTGCCCACGTGTCAGCAGAGCAGACGTCATGTGACTTGGTTGCTAGACGCGGAGCGGCCCTAGCCTAGCAACCACTCACTCATATGCAGGACTGCTAACGGGAACGGAGTTCTGTTGGGGAAAAAAGTAAAGGAACTCCTGGGCATCGCCGTTAGTAAAGGATAAGGAGGATTGGCTCTAGTCCTGCAAAGGGAACGGCGTTCCTGCTGTGAAAAAAGTGCAGGGACGCCGTTCCCACGCGTTCCCGCAGGACTCGAGCCCTGGTTCACATACTTATTTCACTCATTAAAAGGCAAATCAATTTATAACTTTTTTGAAATGCGTTTTTTCTGGATATTTTTGTTGTTATTCTCTCACTGTTATAATAAACCGACCAATAAAATTATAGACCGATCGTTTCTTTGTCACAAAATCAGCAGCCGATCGAATACTTTGTTTTTTTTTTTTTTTTTTTCTCCTCGCTGTAGCAGCCATCTTTAATCTCTTTGAGTCCGTTTTTTATTAAAAAAAAAAACATTGTTTAAATGTTTTTAATTAGATTTTCTGGATCTGTAGTAATGGGATCCATTTGTAATCTGTTCTCTTCATGGCATTGACAGATTTCTGCACAGGATAGAAATTGCCGTATTCTCTCTAATATGTGTAGTTCCTCACGACCTATTGGCCACGATGTACTTCCTTTTTTTTCCACAAACGCCTTATAAAAAAAAAAGTATTGTGGCCACTAGATGGCGCTGACGATGTATGGAACTAAACATACTAGAGGAAGTCTGGCAATTTGTACGATCCTCACATCGAACGTTTTACTCATCGCCTCCTGTGTATATGCAGGCTTTGTTTTACAAGGGATAAATACTTGACGCAGAGCTCCATGATTTGGCTAAACAGCGGTGGTAGGAGCAGTGATTTGTCACTGATCCTTCTCTTGTGTGTGTATATAAATGTTGACTACAGCTATTGAACTCCGTTAACAGAGTTTTGTTTACAGTATATGGTAAGTACACAGCAGAAAATGTGAAATAAATGATAAAGCGCCATCTTCTGGAAAAAATAAGAATGCTGAATATAAAAAAAAATGCAAGATTTAAATTTTTAAAATTATATAATTTTTCCTGACCACAAATAAAGAAAATAAGTAAAAGGAATTTTTACTTATTTTCTTTATTTGTGGTCAGGAAAAATTATATAATTTAAATCTTGCATTTTTTTTTTTTATATATTCAGCATTCTTATTTTTATCCAGAAGATGGCGCTTTATCATTTATTTCACATTTTCGGCTGTGTACTTACCATATACTGTAAACAAGACTCTGTTAACGGAGTTCAATAGCTGTAGTCAACATTTTATATACCTTCCTTTTCAGGGGTCTTAGTTTGAAATAAAGTGGTTGGCCATTAGAACCCCCTGGGAGGTTTCTATTGCTGGTCAGCAGGTGGGTGTGTCCCCCTGAGGTCAAAGGTCAAGAGGTCTTGCTGACCCACCCCCACCAAAGTGTACCACCTACCCCCAACTAAGTCGGGGCATGAACAAGTCGGTCTGAAAGGGAGGGAAATCCCAAAAGAGATCCGGGATATCATCCAATGGGGACGGCAGTTCTGATGACGCGGATAAACTCACAAATTTCCTTTTTTAGAACCACTTTGAAAATCAAAATGTCTTTAGAGGGCAAAATATTAGAAAAGGAGAACAAATATTGGGGTGTGCCCGCTTTACAGATGTGCCCCTTTTTTTTATTTTTGTTTTTCCATACTGCCCCCCCCCCCCCCCCCCCGGGATTCCGGCGGGTCTTCTCCTGCACCGATTGTCTTCGCTTGTTCAGTGATTGACGTGTTTTCCCAAACCGGCGGCAATTACCACGTCACCGGCTGGCACGCAGATTACAGCGCGATATTTCTGCTCTTTATCATATCTGGCGGCAGATGAGGAATAATTTGCTGAAGCAATTAAAGTTGGGGGATGATGGAGAGGAAATGAGGCCGTCCAATAAAAATTGTCAGATTTCTCTTTTAGAGGGCAATACCTTTCATTGGCCAGCAGGGGGCTCTGTTGCCTATGAAGTGTATTAGTCTTGTATGAGCCCAACGAGGACCGCCGGTCAGTATGCAGAGCACATGATTTATATACGACCCACCTATGTATGTATTGTCTGATATGCAGGGGGGGGGGGTGTGCCCCGGGGGGGGGGGGGGTGCCCCCAGGGCTGTGTGGTGTTTATTTTTTCCCCAAGGATTAGCAGTGATGAGAATTGAGAAATTTTGGTTACATTGGTGCAAAAAAAAAGGCGTCAGTTGTTTTATAACAATTATTCAAAGTGATATTATATATATATATATTAGTCACTGTCACTCTCCTCCCATAGGTCGGCACGCTGAGGTTCTGTGGCTCCACCCAGTTTGCCACCGGCCAGTGGGCTGGCATTGAAATGGATGAATCCGAAGGAAAGAATGATGGCAGTGTGGGCGGAGTTCAGTATTTCCAGTGTCCTCCCAAACACGGTAAGGATGGCGCTTCCTCCTCCGCTATCTGACAAGACATATAAAGATCTTTGAATTTAAAGCCCTTGACATACAGTGAGGGGGAAAGTATTCGATCGGCTGCTGATTTTGTGACGAAGAAACGATCGGTCTATAATTTTATTGGTCGGTTTATTATAACAACAAAAATATCCAGAAAAACATTTAAAAAAAGTTATAAATTGATTTGCATTTTAATGAGTGAAATAAGTATGTGAACCCTTCACAGAACATGACTTAGTAGTTGGTGGAGAAACCCTTGTTGGTGATCACAGAGGTCGGACGTTTCTTGGAGTTGGCCTCCAGGTTCGCACACATCTCAGGAGGCATTTTGTCCTCTTGGCAGATCCTCTCCAAGTCATTAAGGTTTCCAGGCTATTTTTTATGGGATTAAGGTCTGGAGACTGGCTAGGCCACTCCAGGACCTTAATGTGCTTCTTCTTGAGCCACTCCTTTGTTTCCTTGGCCGTGTGTTTTGGGTCATTGTCATGCTGGAAGACCCATCCATGACCCATCTTCAATGCCCTGGCTGAGGGAAGGAGGTTCTCACCCAAGATTTGATGGTACATGGCCCCGCCCATCGTCCCTTTGATGCAGTGAAGTTGTCCTGTCCCCTTAGCAAAAAAACACCCCCAAAGCATTATGTCTCCACCTCCATGTATGACGGTGGGGGATGGTGTTCTTGGGGTCATAGGACTTCCATGTATGACGGTGGGGGATGGTGTTCTTGGGGTCATAGGTCCTCCATGTATGACGGTGGGGGAGGGTGTTCTTGGGGTCATAGGACCTCCATGTATGACGGTGGGGGATGGTGTTCTTGGGGTCATAGGACCTCCATGTATGACAGTGGGGGATGGTGTTCTTGGGGTCATAGGACCTCCATGTATGACGGTGGGGGATGGTGTTCTTGGGGTCATAGGACCTCCATGTATGACGGTGGGGGATAGTGTTCTTGGGGTCATAGGACCTCCATGTATGAAGGTGGGGGATGGTGTTCTTGGGGTCATAGGTCCTCCATGTATGACGGTGGGGGATGGTGTTCTTGGGGTCATAGGTCCTCCATGTATGAAGGTGGGGGATGGTGTTCTTGGGGTCATAGGATCTCCATGTATGACGGTGGGGGATGGTGTTCTTGGGGTCATAGGTCCTCCATGTATGACGGTGGGGGGATGGTGTTCTTGGGGTCATAGGACCTCCATGTATGACGGTGGGGGATGGTGTTCTTGGGGTCATAGGACCTCCATGTATGACGGTGGGGGATGGTGTTCTTGGGGTCATAGGACCTCCATGTATGACAGTGGGGGATGGTGTTCTTGGGGTCATAGGACCTCCATGTATGACAGTGGGAGATGGTGTTCTTGGGGTCATAGGACCTCCATGTATGACGGTGGGGGAGGGTGTTCTTGGGGTCATAGGACCTCCATGTATGACGGTGGGGGGGAGGGTGTTCTTGGGGTCATAGGACCTCCATGTATGACGGTGGGGGAGGGTGTTCTTGGGGTCATAGGACCTCCATGTATGACGGTGGGGGATGGTGTTCTTGGGGTCATAGGACCTCCATGTATGACGGTGGGGGAGGGTGTTCTTGGGGTCATAGGACCTCCATGTATGACGGTGGGGGAGGGTGTTCTTGGGGTCATAGGTCCTCCACGTATGACGGTGGGGGGGATGGTGTTCTTGGGGTCATAAGACCTCCATGTATGACGGTGGGGGGGATGGTGTTCTTGGGGTCATAGGACCTCCATGTATGACGGTGGGGGGGATGGTGTTCTTGGGGTCATAGGTCCTCCACGTATGACGGTGGGGGGATGGTGTTCTTGGGGTCATAGGACCTCCATGTATGACGGTGGGGGATGGTGTTCTTGGGGTCATAGGACCTCCCATGTATGACGGTGGGGATGGTGTTCTTGGGGTCATAAGACCTCCATGTATGACAGTGGGGATGGTGTTCTTGGGGTCATAGGACCTCCATGTATGACGGTGGGGGATGGTGTTCTTGGGGTCATAGGTCCTCCACGTATGACGGTGGGGGGGATGGTGTTCTTGGGGTCATAGGACCTCCATGTATGACGGTGGGGGGGGATGGTGTTCTTGGGGTCATAGGTCCTCCATGTATGACGGTGGGGGATGGTGTTCTTGGTGTCATAGGACCTCCATGTATGACGGTGGGGGATGGTGTTCTTGGGGTCATAGGACCTCCATGTATGACGGTGGGGGATGGTGTTCTTGGGGTCATAGGTCCTCCATGTATGACGGTGGGGGATGGTGTTCTTGGGGTCATAGGACCTCCATGTATGACGGTGGGGGATGGTGTTCTTGGGGTCATAGGTCCTCCATGTATGACGGTGGGGGATGGTGTTCTTGGGGTCATAAGACCTCCATGTATGACGGTGGGGGGGATGGTGTTCTTGGGGTCATAGGTCCTCCATGTATGACGGTGGGGGATGGTGT
Organism: Lithobates sylvaticus; assembly: GCA_028564925.1. Classification (NCBI taxonomy): domain Eukaryota; kingdom Metazoa; phylum Chordata; class Amphibia; order Anura; family Ranidae; genus Lithobates; species Lithobates sylvaticus. The sequence continues at coordinate 1,849,495 of CM053028.1, read as the reverse complement.
TCTTGGGGTCATAGGTCCTCCATGTATGACGGTGGGGGATGGTGTTCTTGGGGTCATAGGACCTCCATGTATGACGGTGGGGGGTGGTGTTCTTGGGGTCATAGGTCCTCCATGTATGACGGTGGGGGATGGTGTTCTTGGGGTCATAGGACCTCCATGTATGACGGTGGGGGATGGTGTTCTTGGGGTCATAGGACCTCCATGTATGACGGTGGGGGATGGTGTTCTTGGGGTCATAGGACCTCCATGTATGATGGTGGGGGATGGTGTTCTTGGGGTCATAGGACCTCCATGTATGATGGTGGGGGATGGTGTTCTTGGGGTCGGCGAGTTGAGTTGATGCCAAAGATCTGGATTTTGGTCTCCTCTGACCACAACACTTTCCCCCGGTTCTCCTCGGAATCATTCGATGTTCATTAGTGATCGTCAGACGGACCTGTACATGTGATTTCCTGATCAGGGGGACCTTGCGGGGGCTGCAGGATTTCAGTCGATCGCGGTGTAGTGTGTTACCGATTGTTTTCTTGGTGACTCTGGTCCCAGCTGAGATCAGTGACAAGATTCTCCTGTGTAGTTCTGGGCGGATTCCTCACCGTTCTCATCATCATTGAATCTCCACCAGGTGAGACCTTGTATGGAGCCCCAGACCGAGGGAGATCGATCGTTATTTTGTGTTTCTTCCATTTGTGAATAATCCACCAACTGTTGTCACCTCTCACCAAGCTGCTTGGCGATGGTCTTTGTAGCCCATTCCAGCCTTGTGTAGATCTACTACTACAAGGGTGTCCAAACTTTTTTCAAAGGGGGCCAGATTTGATGAAGTGAACGTGCCTGAGGACCGATCATTCTGCCTGACATTCTTTGAACCATTAAAATTCGGTCTAAGTGTGTTCGTCCGAGCGCCAATACACGGCCAACAATTTGTTTGCCTTTGTGGCTGTAGTGTGTGGTGAAGAGATGAGCTCGGGGTGTGTTATTTGGATATACCGTATTTATCAGCGTATAACACGCACCTCACTAAGAGGGAAGCTTCAGGAAAAAAACTAAAATTTTACATTAAAGAACTGTGAAGCAAAATAAGGGTCAGTGCCCATCAATGCAGCCCCGCCATTGCCATCGGTGCAGCCTGATCGATGCCCATCAATGCAGCCCCGCCATTGCCATGAACACAGCCCCACCATTGCCATCGGTGCAGCCTGATCGATGCCCATCTGCAGCCTCGGAGGGGGGCGGGGCGATCGCCAACAGATTATATACAGGAGAATCTCCTGTTTACTCAGCGGCCTCTTTAATACAAAGTCCCGCCTCCTATGATAGACAGAGCAGTCGTCCAATGGCAGCCCAGGAGACGGGACTTACTATTACAGAGGCCACTGTGTAAATGGGAGATTCTCCTGTATGTAATCTGACAGCGCTCGTCCCGCCCCCTCCCTGTGCCCTCCGAGGCAGCGCTGATAAATGGTGTGTGTGTGTGTGTGTGTGTGTGTGTATCTATCCATCTCTTTTGTGGCCCTGGAACACGGCCGCAATTGGCCCACGGGCCAGACTTTGGACATGTCTGGTCTACAATCTTCTCCACGACATCATTGGACAGATCTTTGGTCATGGTGGAGAGATTGGAATCTGATTGCTTCTGTGGACAGGTGTCTATTTATACAGGAAACAAGCTGAGATTAGGAGCACTCCCTTTAAGAGAGAAGAGTGCTCCTAATCTCAGCTTGTTACCTGTATAGAAGACACCTGAGAGCCAGAAATCTTGCTGATTGATCGGGGATCAAATACTTATTTCACTCATTAAAATGCAAATTATTTTATAACGTTTTTGAAATGTGTTTTTCTGGATATTTTTGTTGTTGTTCTCTCACTGTTATAATAAACCGACCAATAAAATTAGACGGATCGATTCTTTGTCACAAAATCAGCAGCTGATCAAATACTTTATTCTCTCACTGTAATTTTGTAGCAATTGATGAATCTTCATGTTCCTCATCCATAGATCCTCTCTCTATCTCTATTGCTCTCTGTCTGTCTGTCTGTCTGTCTGTCTGTCTGTCTGTCTCTCTCTGTCTCTCTCTGTCTCTGTCTCTCTCTCTCTCTCTGTCTCTGTCTCTCTCTGTCTCTCTCTGTCTCTCTCTGTCTCTGTCTCTGTCTCTGTCTCTCTCTGTCTCTCTCTGTCTCTCTCTGTCTCTGTCTCTGTCTCTGTCTCTGTCTCTCTCTGTCTCTCTCTGTCTCTCTGTCTCTCTGTCTCTCTCTCTGTGTCTCTCTCTCTCTCTCTCTCTCTCTCTCTCTCTGTGTCTCTCTCTCTCTCTCTCTCTCTCTCTCTCTCTCTCTGTCTCTCTCTCTTAATATATAGTGTGTGTGTGTGTGTGTGTGTGTATATGTATATATATATATATATATATATATATATATATATATATATATATATATATATATATATATATATATATATATATATAATGTGTTCTGTACTCTCGGCAGGTATTTTTGCGCCGCTCTCGAAGATTAGACGGGCGAACGAGACGATGAGAACTTTTATCAGAAGTTCATCTGTAAAAACGCCGGCCGCCAAATCTCCCACAAAGATCAACCTGAGCCGCGTGACGTCTAAAATTAACACAGGTGAGTCTGAGAGCCGTCACTGCGCCGTGTGTGGGGGAGGGATAAAGGTACCTCTATGGGCGGGGGGGGGGGGGGGGTTTCGGCGCAGTGCAGGGGTTGCGGCACAGTGCAGGGGTTGCGGCGCAGTGCAGGGGTTGCGGCACAGTGCAGGGTCGGATCCCATCGATCATTTTATAAGGTGAGATCTCATTATGGATACTTTGTATATTTCTGTGATCAGTAATGAGGTTCATGTTGTACATTTCTGCTCTGATTCGGGTTCATCATCTGCGTCACACAATCTCTACCGATCGTTTTCTAGTTATCGCTAATTACCCCGGCGCTGCCTCTGAAGTCTTTATTCATCTCCTTAATTGTGAACTGCGGCGGCACAGCTCCGGGTTTTCTACTTATTATACCTTGCGGAATATTTCACCTTCCTTGTTGTTGTCTGCCAATCACTGAGCCCCACGAGAAGCGCCTGCGGCGAGTGTAGCGCCACACCTGGCCGAGTAATATTTCTGTAATCTATGCTACAGATATAATGAACAGGGCGTTCAATGGAGCCGCTAACCGTCGGCTCCCCCTAGAGGTGGTCTTTGGTTTTGTAGCACCTTTTATTCCTCTGGTGATGGCGAAATGTGATGACATCACTTTGAGATGCTTCAAGATGATCTTTGAAGATTCACTTCCTGACATCCCAGCATCGATGTCCCACTTCCTAAACGAAATCTCTAAAACTGAGCTAATAATATTTGTTTGTAGAATTCACCTCCGTAACATCTCTAAACCACGCCCCTTTTTAACAAATGAAACCACCGAGATCCTCATTCACTCCCTTCTCATTGGCCTGCCTCTCCATAGGCTCCTCCCCTCTTCAGTCTATCATAAATGCTGCTGCCACACTTATCCACCTTACCAACCGCTCAGTGTCCACCAACCCTCTCCTCCAATCCCTACACTGGCTTCCATTCAGTGTCCACCACCCCTCTCCTCCAATCCCTACACTGGCTTCCATTCAGTGTCCACCACCCCTCTCCTCCAATCCCTACACTGACCTCCATTCAGGGTCCACCACCCCTCCTCCAATCCCTACACTGACCTCCATTCAGGGTCCACCAGCCCTCTCCTCCAATCCCTACACTGACCTCCATTCAGGGTCCACCAGCCCTCTCCTCCAATCCCTCCACTGACCTCCATTCAGTGTCCACCACCCCTCTCCTCCAATCCCTACGCTGACTTCCATTCAGTGTCCACCAACCCTCTCCTCCAATCCCTACGCTGACTTCCATTCAGTGTCCACCAACCCTCTCCTCCAATCCCTACACTGACCTCCATTCAGTGTCCTCCAATCCCTACACTGGTCTCCATTCAGTGTCCTCCAACCCTCTCCTCCAATCCCTACACTGGTCTCCATTCAGTGTCCTCCAACCCTCTCCTCCAATCCCTACACTGGTCTCCATTCAGTGTCCTCCAACCCTCTCCTCCAATCCCTACACTGGTCTCCATTCAGTGTCCACTAACCCTCTCCTCCAATCCCTACACTGACCTCCTCCATTCAGTGTCCACCACCCCTCTCCTCCTCCAATCCCTACACTGACCTCCTCCATTCAGTGTCCACCAACCCTCTCCTCCAATCCCTACACTGACCTCCATTCAGTGTCCACCAACCCTCTCCTCCAATCCCTACACTGGCCTCCATTCAGTGTCCACCAACCCTCTCCTCCAATCCCTACACTGGCTTCCATTCAGTGTCCGCCACCCCTCTCCTCCAATCCTACACTGACCTCCATTCAGTGTCTGCCAACCCTCTCCTCCAATCCCTACACTGGCTTCCATTCAGTGTCCACCAACCCTCTCCTCCAATCCCTACACTGACCTCCATTCAGTGTCCACCAACCCTCTCCTCCAATCCCTACACTGACCTCCATTCAGTGTCCACCACCCCTCTCCTCCAATCCCTACACTGACTTCCATTCAGTGTCCACCACCCCTCTCCTCCAATCCCTCCACTGGTCTCCATTCAGTGTCCACCACCCCTCTCCTCCAATCCCTACACTGACTTCCATTCAGTGTCCACCACCCCTCTCCTCCAATCCCTACACTGGCTCCCAATCACCCAGCAAATTAAATTTGAAATACTAACCACATCTCTGCCCCGAGCTACATCACCAATCTTGTCTCCAAATATCACCCAACCCGTCCTCTCCGCTCTTCTCAAGACCTCCTACTCTACAGCTTTCTCGTCTCCTCCTCCCATACTGGCCTCCAGGATTTCTCCAGAGCCTCTCCCATCCTCTGAAACTCGCTACCTCAACCAGTCCAGGTATCCCCTACTCTTCTACCTTCAGGCGATCCCTGAAAACTCATCTCTTCAGGAAAGCTGATCACGTCTCCAACTAATCTACCACTTCCATCAGTTCATTCCCCACAGTTACCACCTTTTTGTACCACCTCCCCCACCCTATGAGATTGTAAGCTCTTCTGAGCCGGGCCCCCTTAATCCTCTTGTATTTTATTGTATTATAACTGTATTTTCTCCCTGTTTATATTGCAAAGCGCTGCGTAAACTGTTGGCGCTATATAATTCCTGTATAATAATAATAATAATAATAATAGACGGCTGACAGTTGACCTCCTTCTGACCTGTATTTGTCCTGCTCTCCTCATCACTTGCACTCCGGGGGAAGTTTTTTTTTTTTTTGCGCACATTAAAATGTCCTTTGTTAGAAATTATTGGAACTGCACAAAATACCCAATTTTTATTTTTTTTTGTAACCTATAAAAGATGATGTTGGGTCAAGTAAATGGCCGCCCAACATGTCTAGATTTAAAATTGCGCATGACTGCGAAATGCCAACAAACTACCAGTTTAGAGTTGATGGTGGATTGGTGCTCTGACATTGGTGGTGACACCTCACATGTGGGGGGCAGATACAGAATGGCCCTCACACCTCTCAGCCGGGACAAGAAGCCTCCATCTTCCATCGAGGACACGGAGGAGAGACGGAGAAGATCCTCACACAAGTCAGAGAAGAATCGGCTTCATGTCTTCAGTCTGCACATTGCCGGCCTAGGACCCCCTGCAAGGTGGAATGACACTTTAACCACTTCAGCCCCGGACCAATTGGCAGCCAAAGGACCAGGCGATTCGGCACTGCGTCGCTTTAACTGACAATTGCGCGGTCATGCGACGTGGCTCCCAAACAAAATTGACGTCCTTTTTTTTTCCCACAAATAGAGCTTTCTTTTGGTGGTATTTGATCGCCCCTGCGGTTTTTATTTTTTGCGCTATAAACAAAAATAGAGCCACAATTTTGAAAAAAAATGCAATATTTTTTACTTTTTGCTATAATAAATATCCCCAAAAAATATATAAAACATTTTTTTTTCCTTCAGTTTAGGCCGATACGTATTCTTCTACATATTTTTGGTAAAAAAAATCGCAGTTAGCGATTATTGATGCGTTTGCGCAAAAGTTATAGCGTTTACAAGATAGGGGATAGTTTTATAGCATTTTTATTAATATTTTTTTTTTTTTACTAGTAATGGCGGCGATCAGCGATTTTTTTTATTTTATTTTTTTTATTGTGACTGCGACATTATGGCGGACACATCGGACATTTTTGACACATTTTTGGGACCATTGTCATTTATATAGAAATCAGTGCTATTTAAATGCATTGATTCCTGTATAAATGACAGTTGTAGTGAAAGAGTTAACCACTAGGGGGAGGGGAGGGGTTATGGGCTGTGACGTGTGTGTGTGTGTTTTTTTTACATTAGGGGGCGGGGCTGACGTCTGACCTCATTGGCTGTTCCCGGTCATCGGGAAAGCCGATCAATCAATGACAGGCAGAGTAGAAAGCGCGGGGAGAGGTTTGTTTACACAGACATCTCCCCGTTCTTCAGCTCCGTAACCCGATCACGGCACACCAGCGGCGATCGGTCCCGCGGCCGGAGTCACGGAGCTCCCGACAGGGTCGCGAGCGCGCCGCCGGCGGCGCGCAAGACCCACGGGCAGGCATTTAAAGGGCCACGTACAGGTAGGTGATTTTGCCTGCCCGTGCCATTCTGTAGACGTATATCTACATGAGGCGGTCGGGAAGCAGTTAAGGGGAACTTTACCCTGATTGTGGACACTTGTGAGCAGAAGGAAGAGAAGCCGAGAGGTGGGAGAGATTTCCCCCTTCGGTCACCGTGCTGGGAAGAGTTGGAAGTCACCCAACCAGAGAAGACCATCAGAGGAGCCAAGAGGGACCATCCGAGAGGACCCCAACCATAGAAGACCATCAGAGGAGCCAAGAGGGACCATCCGAGAGGACCCCAACCATAGAAGACCATCAGAGGAGCCAAGAGGGACCATCCGAGAGGACCCCAACCATAGAAGACCATCAGAGGAGCCAAGAGGGACCATCCGAGAGGACCCCAACCATAGAAGACCATCAGAGGAGCCAAGAGGGACCATCCGAGAGGACCCCAACCATAGAAGACCATCAGAGGAGCCAAGAGGGACCATCCGAGAGGACCCCAACCATAGAAGACCATCAGAGGAGCCAAGAGGGACCATCCGAGAGGACCCCAACCATAGAAGACCATCAGAGGAGCCAAGAGGGACCATCCGAGAGGACCCCAACCATAGAAGACCATCAGAGGAGCCAAGAGGGACCATCCGAGAGGACCCCAACCATAGAAGACCATCAGAGGAGCCAAGAGGGACCATCCGAGAGGACCCCAACCATAGAAGACCATCAGAGGAGCCAAGAGGGACCATCTGAGAGGACCCCAACCATAGAAGACCATCAGAGGAGCCAAGAGGGACCATCCGAGAGGACCCCAACCATAGAAGACCATCAGAGGAGCCAAGAGGGACCATCCGAGAGGACCCCAACCATAGAAGACCATCAGAGGAGCCAAGAGGGACCATCCGAGAGGACCCCAACCATAGAAGACCATCAGAGGAGCTTCACATCAACTTCCAGACCAGGACCCCGTCCACCAGGAAACCCTCTGATCGATTCCTTGTGGCCGGTGGAGGCTTGATTCCCCCCCCCCTGGATGATCAAAGCCCTGTCTGTGTCTAAAGCCACAAGTGTTTCAGACCTTCTGTAAGAAGAGGTCTCAGGAGCTGATTGATTCCCTGTGGGCGGTGGAGGCTACTAAACAGTGCAATCCCCCTGGATCAAAATCAGAGCTTCTGCTTCTCAACGCAAACCGAAATACAAAAAACGAAGACCCCTTGGACACCACCCACCATCCTTGGACAGACCATCCTTCCAAGCACCAAAGCCAAAAGCCTCGGAGTCATCTTTTTTTTTTTTTTTTTTATTTTTTATTTTATATTTTTATACATATATACACTTCAATACATCCATTCATCTCTTACATTTTTTTTGCTTTATAATTTCATCTCTTTCTTCCATTTCATCCCTATTTCATATCTCCTAGCCTATTTACTCTTAGGCATTGCCTCTGTATTTATCAAAACCATCCGCATCCTTACTAATAACAAAAAAACAACAAAAAAACACAAAAATAAATAAATAAAAAAAAAAAACATTGAAAAAAAATAAAAGAGATATATATATATATATATATATATATATATATATATATATATATATATATATATATATATAATATATAAAATAATTGTAATTCTCCATCTCTCCCCCTTCCCCTCCCCTCCCAGCCTGCCACCCCATCCCCCCGTCTCCCCAGTCCCATCTCAGCTCTCCCTGTACTCTATAGATGGGGTCCATATTTTCCTATACCTTTTCATCCTGGTCCTTCATGGCCATCGTAAGATTCTCCATCAATTGTATTTCAGCTATTCTTGTCATCCATTGGACCCTTGTCGTGAGCTTTCTTTTTTCCATAGTAAAGGAATACACGCTCTGGCTGCTATTATTAGGTGTTTTTATTAGGGAGTTTTTAAATTTTTCCATTGATATTGGAAGATCTAGCAACAAAAATGTTCGGCGTCATCTTTTTTTTTTTTTTTTTTTTTTTTAAATTTTTTTTATTGAATTTTAAATAACACAGAACAAAACAGCCTATTGGGCATACCCAGGCTCAAATCACAACTATAGAACTAAAACTAGCAGAGAAAAAAAAAAAAAAAAACCAAAAACATCATACTAAAGCCATTGTACGCTCAACCACCTATGCAGGATATGCAGAACCATCTTGTACTTTCATCTATACCCTACGAAGCTTTCGGTAGATACTCATAGGATGAGGTGCATAATAGTCATTCACCGTCTTAGTCTCACTCCCCCTCCTCCCCACAGAACATTGACTCAGGAGCCTAGGAACGTTTAGGAGATCAGAAATGCCACCTATGCTGTTCCTGATTTCGGAGTCATCTTTGATTCAGAGATGACTATGGAGGCACAAATAGGATCAGTAATCAGCGGATCCCACCATCTCCTCCGCCTGCTACGCAGACTCATCCCCTTCATCCCGGAAAAGGAGAAAGCAGTAGTAGTGGGAACCATCATCAATTTGTGACTCGGCCACGCAAATTCCCTCTACATAGGATTACCGGATTACCTGATTGCGCGCCTACAAGTCGTCCAAAACACGGCAGCAAGACTAGTCACCGGAAAGGAACCCTGGGAATCATCTCCCCATCCCTGAGGACCCTCCATTGGCTAATAGTAAAAGACAGGATCACATTCAAGACCCTCTGCCTCACCCACAAATGTACACAAGGAAACGCTCCGCAATACCTATGTGAGAAAATAGAAAAATACATACCGAATCGCAGCCTCCGATCAACAAACCAAAATCGCCTTCTCATCCCTAAAGCCGCTACAAATCGAAGGGAGAACGAAGATTCGCAGTCCAAGGAGCTCGGCTATGGAACGCTCTACCCACCAACATCCGCATGGAAGAAAATCATCGGGGCCTTCAGGAAAAAACTCAAGACCACCTCTTCTAATATCGCAGGGCTGGGTGTAGAGCCAAAGGAGTCTCCGACCTCCCTGTAATGAGAGGTCTCAGGAGATGGTGAGCAGCTATTTTATGAGGTGGAAGTTTCCTTTTTCTACGATCACAACTTTCCACGGTGAAGTTATTCCCAGCTTAGGAATTGTATGGAAATCGCGTCAATCTATGGACTTGTTTTTCACAATCCCATATAGACTTTTCACTATTTTATTACCTACTTATTTATTTAGCAGTTTTGGTTTATGGTGCAATCAATGTTTTGTCTTTGGGTGTATGCACGGGCACACTGGGGCTTTTTTTTCTTTGTTTTTTTTTTCTTTACACTTTTTTTCTTTTATTTTTTTTTTTTTTTTTTTTTCATTTTAACTTTATTGCTATCACAGGCCGGTTAGTACATGCAGTGACAATGAGTATAATTGATGTGCGTTTTGATCACCTAAGTGCACCTCCGCCCATATTGATATGGAATATAGAAATGTACCGTATTTATCGGCGTATAACACGCACTTTTTCCCCCTGAAAATAGGGGGAAACTCGGGGGTGCGTGTTATACGCCGATATCGTACCTCAGAGAAGGAGGGGGATGAGCTCGGCTGCACAAACTGACCCGCCACGTCTAGTTGACGAGCGCCGCTGTAATCACCGAGCCGTCACCTTCTGTTTACACTACTCGGCTCTCTCACACACACGTCCCGCCTCCGCCACCGGCATTGGACCAGTGTTCTGTCAATCACAGGAGCTGGTCCAATGGTGATGGCGGAGGCGGGACGTGTGTGTGAGAGAGCCGAGTACTGTAAACAGAAGATGACGGCTCGGTGATTCAGTGATTTCCTGCACTGCATGAGAAATGGTAATGGCAGATAAGGCATCAGGCCGCAATGGATGGGCACATATCAGGCTGCAGATGGGCACAGAGGCTGCATATAGGCATCAGGCTGCAATGGATGGGCACATATCAGGCTGCAGATGGGCACAGAGGCTGCATTGAGGCTGCATATATCCATCAGGCTGCAATGGATGGGCACATATCAGGCTGCAGATGGGCACAGAGGCTGCATTGAGGCTGCATATAGGCATCAGGCTGCAGATGGGCACAGAGGCTGCATATAGGCATCAGGCTGCAATGGATGGGCACATATCAGGCTGCAGATGGGCACAGAGGCTGCATTGAGGCTGCATATATCCATCAGGCTGCAATGGATGGGCACATATCAGGATGCAGATGGGCACAGAGGCTGCATTGAGGCTGCATATAGGCATCAGGCCGCAATGGATGGGCACATATCAGGCTGCAGATGGGCACAGAGGCTGCATTGAGGCTGCATATAGGCATCAGGCTGCAATGGATGGGCACATATCAGGATGCAGAGACTGCATTGAGGCTGCATATAGGCATCAGGCTGCAATGGATGGGCACATATCAGGCTGCAGATGGGCACAGAGGCTGCATTATGTCTGCAGATGGGCATCAGGCTGCAGATGGGCACTAATCAAGCTGCATTGATTGGCACTGACCATTATTTTGCTTCAAATTGGTTTATTTAAAAAAAAACGTTTTTTTTTCTGAAACTTCCCTCTTAAATTGGGGTGCGTGTTATACGCCGATAAATACGGTAGTCTAGACAGGCGTGAAATTCAAGTATAGAAGATCCAATCGGCTTCCTCCATTATATTGCAGGTGGTGGTGCTGTCATGGCTGATGGTAAAGTTTACTCCATAATGGGGCCCATGAAGGAAAAATACAACAGCCACATAGTGCAAAGCTGCTTAATAGTTTATTCAAGGAAATCCGTGCTAAACGCTTACAGAAATCCAGTAAAAACGAGCATCGATGGATCCAAAACATCCTAGAAGTCAATCGACCAGTATACAGGATTGGCGTATGTGTGGTACCTCCCATGGACATAGTCTCAGAGGACGTTGATTTGAACGAAGCGTGTCGGGTGGTGTCTTTATGTAGAGCAGCAATTCGCTTTTTAGATCCTCTGAGAGTTCTTTGCCATGAGGTGCCATGTTGAACTTCCAGTGACCAGTATGAGAGAGTGAGAGCGATAACACCAAATTGAACACACCTGCTCCCCATTCACACCTGAGACCTTGTAACACTAACGAGTCACATGACACCGGCGGAGGGAAAATGGCTAATTGGGCTCAATTTGGAGATTTTCACTTAGGGGTGTACTGACTTTTGTTTCCAGCGGTTTAGACATTAATGGCTGTGTGTTGAGTTATTTTGAGGGGACGGCAAATTTACACTGTTATACAAGCTGTACACTCACTACTTTACATTGTAGACAAGTGTCATTTCTTCAGTGTTGTCACATGAATGTCACTGAGGGGTGTACTTACTTTTGTCATATACTGTATGTGTGTATATGTATATATATTTTTTTCTTAGTAACTTTATCTGATTCTGTCCGTGTCGCAGGTCTGACTATCTCCAGGAAAGGCGCCCCCCCTCCCTCTCCTCGGGGTATTGAGGATTCCTCGAAATCTACAAAGAAAGGTATTTCCCATCTCAGGACGGACAGCAAAGCCCGGCACTGACCAATCCGGAACCGGAGGAGGGGGGGGGGGGGGCGAACCAATCACAAAACCAAGATGAAAGTGCTGATAGTCAGTAAATGATCACAGCTCTGCTGACCCCTGACACGGTTCTCCATCACCCCCCCCCCCCCCCCCAACTCTGGGGTCATCTCATTTAATGCAGCAGTATACGTTTGGATTAACAAAAATATGTTCTGGGAGGAAGTGGATTGGCACCTCATCATTGGTGTCAGTGGGAGGAATAGTGCCCCATCATTGGTGTCAGTGGGAGGAATGGCACCTCATCATTGGTGTCAGTGGGAGGAATAGTGCCCCATCATTGGTGTCGGTGGGGGGGAATAGTGTCCATCATTGGTGTCAGTGGGAGGAATAGTGTCCCATCATTGGTGTCAGTGGGAGGAATAGTGTCCCATCATTGGTGTCAGTGGGGGGAATAGTGTCCCATCATTGGTGTCAGTGGGAGGAATAGTGTCCCATCATTGGTGTCAGTGGGAGGAATAGTGCCCCATCATTGGTGTCAGTGGGAGGAATAGTGTCCATCATTGGTGTCAGTGGGAGGAATAGTGTCCCATCATTGGTGTCAGTGGGAGGAATAGTGTCCCATCATTGGTGTCAGTGGGGGGAATAGTGTCCCATCATTGGTGTCAGTGGGAGGAATAGTGTCCCATCATTGGTGTCAGTGGGAGGAATAGTGCCCCATCATTGGTGTCAGTGGGAGGAATAGTGCCCCATCATTGGTGTCAGTGGGAGGAATAGTGCCCCATCATTGGTGTCAGTGGGAGGAATAGTGCCCCATCATTGGTGTCAGTGGGAGGAATAGTGCCCCATCATTGGTGTCAGTGGGAGGAATAGTGCCCCATCATTGGTGTCAGTGGGAGGAATAGTGTCCCATCATTGGTGTCAGTGGGAGGAATAGTGTCCCATCATTGGTGTCAGTGGGAGGAATAGTGTCCCCATCATTGGTGTCAGTGGGAGGAATAGTGTCCCCATCATTGGTATCAGTGGGAGGAATAGTGTCTCAATGTTGGTGCCTTTTATCGGAGGGAAGAGCACGGCTCTAAAGCACTGATTTCTCCAGCGGTCTCGGGGTCACTATATATATTTTGCATTTATGTTTTGAGGTCATTTAGTAACTGATGGTGCTGAAAAATGTTCTTAATCAATAATGAGAGAAGACCGTATACAGAATGTTTGTATATACAGAGGGGGAAATGACGATCGTCTCCCCTGCAGATTGTGTAAGTTTTGCCCCCTTGAAGGGTCTATAATTTTTATCATAGAGACAGAATATCAACCAAAAATCCTGAAAAATCACACAATACAAATGTTATAAATGGAGTAAAATAAGTATTTGCCCCCCACAGACTGGCTCCAGTAGGGGCTCATGTGGTATATATATGGGGTATATAGTATATATGGGGTATACACAGACTGGCTCCAGTAGGGGCTCATGTGGTACACAGATCAGTCCTGTCAATGTAAGAAGGTTCTCCTAATGACAACTCGTTATGTGTATAGAAGACTCCTGTCCACAGAATCTCTTCCCTCCAATCCTCACCATCATGGGGAAGACCAAAGATCTGTCAGAGGACGTCGGGGAGAAGATTGTAGACCTGCACAAGGCTGGAATGGGCTACAAGACCATCAGCAAGAAGATCGGTGAGAAGGAGACGACTGTTGATTATTCACAAATGGAAGAAATACAAAATAACCATCAATCGTCCTCAGTCTGGAGCTCCATGGAAGAAGGATCTCAAGGGACCACAGTCACCAAACAAACCATTGGTAACACAATACGCCGCCACGCCCTGCCGTGCCCGCAAGGTACCCTCCTCAGGAAGACACATGTACAGGTCCCCCTCCTCAGGAAGACACATGTACAGGTCCTCCTCCTCAGGAAGACACATGTACAGGTCCCCCTCCTCAGGAAGACACATGTACAGGTCCCCCTCCTCAGAAAGACACATGTACAGGTCCCCCTCCTCAGGAAGACACATGTACAGGTCCCCCTCCTCAGGAAGACACATGTACAGGTCCCCCTCCTCAGGAAGACACATGTACAGGTCCTCCTCCTCAGGAAGACACATGTACAGGTCCCCCTCCTCAGGAAGACACATGTACAGGTCCCCCTCCTCAGAAGACACATGTACAGGTCCTCCTCCTCAGGAAGACACATGTACAGGTCCCCCTCCTCAGGAAGACACATGTACAGGTCCCCTCCTCAGGAAGACACATGTACAGGTCCCCCTCCTCAGGAAGACACATGTACAGGTCCTCCTCCTCAGAAAGACACGTGTACAGGTCCCCCTCCTCAGGAAGACACATGTACAGGTCCTCCTCCTCCTCTGGAAGACACATGTACAGGTCCCCCTCCTCAGGAAGACAAGTGTACAGGTCCCCCTCCTCAGGAAGACACGTGTACAGGTCCCCCTCCTCAGGAAGACACATGTACAGGTCCTCCTCCTCAGGAAGACACGTGTACAGGTCCCCCTCCTCAGGAAGACGCATGTACAGGTCCCCCTCCTCAGGAAGACACGTGTACAGGTCCCCCTCCTCAGGAAGACACATGTACAGGTCCTCCTCCTCAGGAAGACACATGTACAGGTCCCCCTCCTCAGGGAGACACATGTACAGGTCCCCCTCCTCAGGAAGACACATGTACAGGTCCCCCTCCTCAGGAAGACACATGTACAGGTCCTCCTCCTCAGGAAGACACATGTACAGGTCCCCCTCCTCAGGGAGACACATGTACAGGTCCCCCTCCTCAGGAAGACACATGTACAGGTCCCCCTCCTCAGGGAGACACATGTACAGGTCCCCCTCCTCAGGGAGACACATGTACAGGTCCTCCTCCTCAGAAAGACGCGTGTACAGGTCCCCCTCCTCAGGAAGACACGTGTACAGGTCCCCCTCCTCAGGAAGACACGTGTACAGGTCCCCCTCCTCAGGAAGACATGTGTACAGGTCCCCCTCCTCCTCAGGAAGACACATGTACAGGTCCCCCTCCTCAGGAAGACACGTGTACAGGTCCCCCTCCTCCTCAGGAAGACACGTGTACAGGTCCCCCTCCTCAGGAAGACACATGTACAGGTCCCCCTCCTCAGGAAGACACGTGTACAGGTCCCCCTCCTCCTCAGGAAGACACATGTACAGGTCCCCCTCCTCAGGAAGACACGTGTACAGGTCCTCCTCCTCAGGAAGACGCGTGTACAGGTCCTCCTCCTCAGGAAGACACATGTACAGGTCCTCC
Organism: Lithobates sylvaticus; assembly: GCA_028564925.1. Taxonomy (NCBI): domain Eukaryota; kingdom Metazoa; phylum Chordata; class Amphibia; order Anura; family Ranidae; genus Lithobates; species Lithobates sylvaticus. Next base: position 1,834,143 of record CM053028.1, on the reverse strand, counting down.
TCCTCAGGAAGACGCGTGTACAGGTCCCCCTCCTCAGGAAGACGCGTGTACAGGTCCCCCTCCTCAGGAAGACGCGTGTACAGGTCCCCCTCCTCAGGAAGACGCGTGTACAGGTCCCCCTCCTCCTCCTCAGGAAGACACATGTGTTGTAATGTGTTGGCCGATTTATGTGGGATTTTATGTATTATATATATATATATATATACCCTGTTTCCCCGAAAATAAGACCTAGCGTGATTGTCGGTGATGGCTTCAATATAAGCCCTACCCCCCAAATAAGCCCTACCCTGTTTCCCTGAAAATAAGCCCTACCCTGAAAATAAGACCTACAAAGACTTTAACTAGGGCTTATTTGGGGGGTAGGGCTTATATTGCAGCCATCACCGACAATCACGCTAGGTCTTATTTTCGGGGAAACAGGGTATATATATATATATAAGGTATTGGATATATGTATTCCACACACAGTATAAGCGTGACCAGGCCAGATATCAGTTGACATTGTTATCTGTTAACCTAATTACACATATCAAAGGGGAACAGATAATGAATGGGCTATGTTAATGTTAATATGCAAGAATGCAGATTAGGGCAGTTTTATGACTACAGCTGTTTACAGCTTGGGGTTATCTGCTGTCACTCTGAAAGACAGGAGCAGATCAAAGCAAATTGCTCAGCTATTCAGTGTGTGTAGGGGATATAAGATGGCTTCCAAAACAGAACACTCTTGCAGATGATAAAAATCCAACAGAGTACATGACAACAAATATTTCTCCTAGACCTATGCCTTCATAATCACACACCCTTCTCTGAGATAGTTCTTAGTTTGAAAGCCATCTTATATCCCCTACACACACTGAATAGCTGAGCAATTTGCTTTGATCTGCTCCTGTCTTTCAGAGTGACAGCAGATAACCCCAAGCTGTGAACAGCTGTAGTCATAAAACTGCCCTAATCTGCATTCTTGCATATTAACATTAACATAGCCCATTCATTCATTATCTGTTCCCCTTTGATATGTGGAATAATTCTTGTTTGGCCACTGCCCCCTTTGATATGTGTAATTAGGTTAACAGATAACAATGTCAACAACATGTACAGGTCCTCCTCCTCAGGAAGACACATGTACAGGTCCCCCTCCTCAGGAAGACACATGTACAGGTCCCCCTCCTCAGGAAGACACATGTACAGGTCCCCCTCCTCCTCCTCCTCCTCCTCCTCCTCCTCCTCCTCCTCAGGAAGACACATGTACAGGTCCCCCTCCTCCTCATCCTCAGGAAGACACATGTACAGGTCCCCCTCCTCCTCCTCAGGAAGACACATGTACAGGTCCCCCTCCTCCTCCTCCTCCTCCTCCTCCTCCTCCTCCTCCTCCTCAGGAAGACACATGTACAGGCCCCCCTTCTCCTCCTCCTCCTCCTCCTCCTCCTCCTCCTCCTCCTCCTCCTCCTCCTCAAGACACATGTACAGGCCCCCCTCCTCCTCCTCCTCAGGAAGACACATGTACAGGTCCCCCTCCTCCTCAGGAAGACACATGTACAGGTCCCCCTCCTCCTCCTCAGGAAGACGCATGTACAGGTCCCCCTCCTCCTCATCCTCAGGAAGACACATGTACAGGTCCCCCTCCTCCTCCTCCTCAGGAAGACACATGTACAGGCCCCCCTTCTCCTCCTCCTCCTCCTCCTCCTCCTCCTCCTCCTCCTCCTCCTCCTCAGGAAGACACATGTACAGGCCCCCCTTCTCCTCCTTCTCTTCTCCTCCTCCTCCTCCTCCTCCTCCTCCTCCTCCTCCTCCTCCTCCTCCTCCTCCTCCGGAAGACACATGTACAGGCCCCCCTCCTCCTCCTCCTCAGGAAGACACATGTACAGGCCCCCCTTCTCCTCCTCCTCCTCCTCCTCCTCCTCCTCCTCAAGACACATGTACAGGCCCCCCTCCTCCTCCTCCTCAGGAAGACACATGTACAGGTCCCCCTCCTCCTCAGGAAGACACATGTACAGGTCCCCCTCCTCCTCCTCAGGAAGACGCATGTACAGGTCCCCCTCCTCCTCATCCTCAGGAAGACACATGTACAGGTCCCCCTCCTCCTCCTCCTCAGGAAGACACATGTACAGGCCCCCCTCCTCCTCCTCCTCCTCCTCCTCCTCCTCCTCCTCCTCCTCCGGAAGACACATGTACAGGCCCCCCTCCTCCTCCTCCTCAGGAAGACACATGTACAGGCCCCCCTTCTCCTCCTCCTCCTCCTCCTCCTCCTCCTCCTCCTCCTCCTCCTCCTCCTCCGGAAGACACATGTACAGGCCCCCCTCCTCCTCCTCCTCAGGAAGACACATGTACAGGCCCCCCTTCTCCTCCTCCTCCTCCTCCTCCTCCTCCTCCTCCTCAGGAAGACACATGTACAGGCCCCCCTTCTCCTCCTCCTCCTCCTCCTCCTCCTCCTCCGGAAGACACATGTACAGGCCCCCCTCCTCCTCCTCCTCAGGAAGACACATGTACAGGTCCCCCTCCTCCTCAGGAAGACACATGTACAGGTCCCCCTCCTCCTCAGGAAGACACGTGTACAGGTCCCCCCTCCTCAGGAAGACACGTGTACAGGTCCCCCCTCCTCAGGAAGACACGTGTACAGGCCCCCCTCCTCCTCCTCCTCAGGAAGACACATGTACAGGTCCCCCTCCTCCTCAGGAAGACACATGTACAGGTCCCCCCTCCTCAGGAAGACACATGTACAGGTCCTCCTCCTCAGGAAGACACATGTACAGGCCCCCCTCCTCCTCCTCCTCAGGAAGACACATGTACAGGTCCCCCTCCTCCTCAGGAAGACACATGTACAGGTCCCCCTCCTCCTCAGGAAGACACATGTACAGGTCCCCCTCCTCCTCAGGAAGACACGTGTACAGGTCCCCCTCCTCAGGAAGACACGTGTACAGGTCCCCCCTCCTCAGGAAGACACATGTACAGGTCCCCCCTCCTCAGGAAGACACATGTACAGGTCCTTCTCCTCAGGAAGACACATGTACAGGTCCCCCTCCTCAGGAAGACACATGTACAGGTCCCCCTCCTCAGGAAGACACATGTACAGGTCCCCCTCCTCAGGAAGACACGTGTACAGGTCCTCCTCCACAGGAAGACACATGTACAGGTCCCCCTCCTCCTCCTCCTCAGGAAGACACATGTACAGGTCCCCCTCCTCCTCAGGAAGACACATGTACAGGTCCCCCTCCTCCTCAGGAAGACACGTGTACAGGTCCCCCCTCCTCAGGAAGACACGTGTACAGGTCCCCCCTCCTCAGGAAGACACATGTACAGGTCCTCCTCCTCAGGAAGACACATGTACAGGTCCCCCTCCTCAGGAAGACACATGTACAGGTCCCCCTCCTCAGGAAGACACATGTACAGGTCCCCCTCCTCAGGAAGACACATGTACAGGTCCCCCTCCTCAGGAAGACACGTGTACAGGTCCTCCTCCTCAGGAAGACACATGTACAGGTCCCCCTCCTCCTCCTCCTCAGGAAGACACATGTACAGGTCCCCCTCCTCCTCAGGAAGACACATGTACAGGTCCCCCTCCTCCTCAGGAAGACACATGTACAGGTCCCCCTCCTCCTCAGGAAGACACGTGTACAGGTCCCCCCTCCTCAGGAAGACACGTGTACAGGTCCCCCCCCCTCAGGAAGACACATGTACAGGTCCCCCTCCTCAGGAAGACACGTGTACAGGAACGTCTGAAGTCCACCAATGACCATCTAAATGATTCAGAGAAGGATTGGGGAGAAAGTTCTGTGGTCAGATGAGACCAAAATTCAGCTCTTTGGCATTAACTCGACTCGCCGTGTTTGGAGGAAGAAGAATGGTGACTATGACCCTAAGAACTCCATCCCTACAGTCACACGGAGGGGGAAACATGGTGCGTTGGAGCTGTTTCTCTGATAAAGGTTCAGGCCGACTTTGCCGCATTGAGGGGCCAATGGACGGGGCCATGTATTGTAAGATCTTGGAGGAGAACCTTCTTCCCTCATCCAGAACACTGAAGAAGGGTCATGGATGGGTCTTCCAGCATGACAATCACCCAAAACATACCACCAAAGCAAGAAACAGGGTGGCTCATGAAGAATCACATGAAGGTCATGGAGTGGCCTAGCCAGTCTCCAGACCTTAATCCTACAGAAAATGTATGGAGGAGCTGAAACTGCGAGTTGCCAAGAAACCTTCAGGATTTAGAGAAGATCTGTAAAGAGAGGAGCAAAATCCCTCCTGAGATGTGCGACAACCTGATCACCACCTACAAGAAACGTCTGACCTCTGTGATCACCAACAAGGGTTTCTCCACCAACTACTAAGGGGATCAAATACTTATTTTACTCACTGACCTCCATTTATAACATTTTGTATTGTGTGTTTTTTCTGGATTTTTGGTTGATATTCTGTCTCTATCATATAAAATACACCTATGATAAAAATTATAGACCCTTCATTTCAAGTGGGCAAAACTTACACAATCTGCAGGGGAGACGATCGTTATTTTCACCTCCTGTAACCCGTTTTCGGATGGCGGCTTCTAACCAAGACTGACCACCCTGTGTGTTTCTGTGGCTTCCATCCTCCTCCTGCAGAATTTTATATGGGATCCAGCAGCTTCTCCTCTTCATCTTCATCTTCCTCCTTCGTGGACTCTAAGCCGCCGCTTCCATTCCATCACCGGCCCCCGAGCTCCATGAATTGTACCACCAGTGCCTTGTCCAGCTCCCAGTCCGAGACGTCGTGGACCGGTCACGGTACTCCTCCTCCGGTCTTCTATGCACTGACACCGCCGGGGCTTCTCTGGGTTCCGGTGGAGCTCCAGCCAAAATATTTTTTTTTTTTTATATTTGGAATGGAAAAGGTTTAGAAGTTCTGATTTCTGGTTTGTTTTACTGAACATCAGGAGGAGCCACAGATCTCAAATCTGCCGGAGTCAGCTGAGCTGACCGAACGAATCTCCTCTCTGGTGTCAGAGGCCGGCCACACTCCGACCATCTCAGCAATCCTAGAGAAAGATGAAGATCTCTTATTGGGTGTCGGTGTGGGGGGAGGAGTCTGGGGCGAACCTTCTGTGTTCCTTGTCTAGGATTGGGGGGTCTCCAAACATTCTAAACAAAAGGCCAGTTGTTTAGGGGGGTCAGACTGGGGCCAGTGGGGGTAGAAAATATCCTTGATTGGAGGGGGGTACCCCATTCCTTAGTGGGAGTAAGTGCATTACATGGCAATTGGGGAGGGGGGGACTCCAGATTGTCTCATAGGACCTATGTACTGGGTAAGTGTCCAGACCAGTACCGACTCGCCAGCTGACACCTCCGAACACACATTTACGTAATGGAAGACAAAGGGGGGAAAAGAACCCAAGAAGTTCTGTGTGGGAGTCAATAGGGCAATCAAATTACATAGCGCCTGTGGTCAGTAGCAGAAAAAGTTGGCCCCATCATTGGTGTCAGTGGGAGGAATAGTGCCCCATCATTGGTGTCAGTGGGAGGAATAGTGCCCCATCATTGGTGTCAGTGGGAGGAATAGTGTCCCATCATTGGTGTCAGTGGGAGGAATAGTGTCCCATCATTGGCGTCAGTGGGAGGAATAGTGTCCCATCATTGGTGTCAGTGGGAGAAATAGTGCCCCATCATTGGTGTCAGTGGGAGGAATAGTGTCCCATCATTGGTGTCAGTGGGAGGAATAGTGTCCCATCATTGGTATCAGTGGGAGGAATAGTGTCCCATCATTGGTGTCAGTGGGAAGAATAGTGTCCCATCATTGGTGTCAGTGGGAGGAATAGTGCCCCATCATTGGTGTCAGTGAGAGGAATAGTGTCCCATCATTGGTGTCAGTGGGATGAATAGTGCCCCATCATTGGTGTCAGTGGGAGGAATGGTGTCCCATCATTGGTGGGGACAGGTCGGTTTTTTTCAATTTGCATCTGTTGGGGGGATTTGGACAATCTGATGGAGGTCCCAACCTTTTCCCACCATACTGGTAAAAAGAAAATGTATCTACATTTGGAAGATGTGATACAATCCATTCCTTTTTTATATCTGCTAAAAAAACATTTTGGTTGGAGCTCCGTTCTCAGTCACCTTTAGCTGCAAATCTTCTCTCACCGCTGAACATACACCTGTCTCTGTCTGTCTCTCCCTGTCTGTCTCTCCCTGTCTGTCTCTCCCTGTCTGTCTCTCCCTGTCGGTCTCTCCCTGTCGGTCTCTCCCTGTATTTATGGATATGTAACTTGGGTCCACTTTTATACTTCTCACTGTTGTCACCGGAATGAAAAGTCTTTTTGCGTTTCTTTGGGCTGCTGTACATACAAGAAAAGCGGAAAAGAAAGTCGGATTCGTTTCCAAAAAACACATTGCACCGCTCTGCATGGTGAAACGCTCTGCCAAGTGGCAATGCGTTTCTGTGCGTTTCTGTGCGTGTCAGGAAAGTGCATGGGATTTGTGTGCGTTCCTGAGATGCATCGATTGTAATGGTCCAGGGCAACTGCATGCCTCTCCAGAGCAATAGGCTGGATGGAGGGGTGACCATTGTTTTCCTGGGTGACCATTGTTTTCCTGGGTGACCATTGGTTGCGGGGGTGACTATTGGTTGCAGGGGTGCCTATTGGTTTCTGGGGTGACTATTGTACTGGGGGTGACTATTGTATTCTGGGGTGAATATTGTACCAGGGGTGACTATTGGATTCGGGGGTGACTATTGGTACCGGGGGTGACTATTGGATTCTGGGGTGACTATTGGTACCGGGGGTGACTATTGGTTTCTGGGGTGACTATTGGTTTCTGGGGTGACTATTGGTTTCTGGGGTGACTATTGGTTTCTGGGGTGACTATTGGTTTCTGGGGTGACTATTGGTTTCTGGGGTGACTATTGGTTTCTGGGGTGACTATTGGATTCTGGGGTGACTATTGGTTTCGGGGGTGACTATGGTACCGGGGGTGACTATTGGTACCGGGGGTGACTATTGGTATCTGGGGTGACTATTTGTTTCTGGGGTGACTATGGTACCGGGGGTGACTATGGTACCGGGGGTGACTATTGGTTCCTGGGGTGACTATTGGTTTCTGGGGTGACTTTTGGTACCGGTGGTGACTATTGGTTCCTGGGGTGACTATTGGTTTCGGGGGTGACTATGGTACCGGGGGTGACTATTGGTTTCGGGGGTGACTATTGTTCCAGAGTGATGACAAAACATTCACAGATGGAAGGATACAAGTAGGACTGCTCACTAATACACAGGACGATGCGTCCCAATATTGGAGGATTAAAGCTGAATTCAAGGCAGATCTAAAAGATACAAAATATCTCGGCTGTGAATTGAATACATGAAATTTTCTCATGTAAATGTGTATCTGATGTGACTTTGTATCGGCCTCCTGCAATCTCCTGTACAGACGAGTTCTGATTGGGAGGGGCTGGAAGCCGGGATTGCTGCATACAGATGTCTTGTCAGGTAATCAATGGATTGGAAGAGACGGCAAAGTGAGCAGAGAGATGATCGAAATACTCCTGGGAGCACGCTGTCCTTGTAATCGCTGACACGTTTGATTTTCTTTATTTTTTATTTTTTTGTTTCACTTTCCTCTTTGATCAATAAAGCAAAGGATGTGCAGAGTCCAGTAACAGACCTTCTGTTTTGCTGGTATCTATACGGCTGCTTTGCAGTAAAGCAAGAAAATGAAAAGCCCCTGTAGAGTATATTAATTTGGTTTTACAACAAGAATGTGGCAAATACAAAATGCTTACAGTTGTAGGAAAACAGTACAGGACATGCAGAGCGTCACAAACCTGCACACGCTAGCTAGACTTTCCTAGCAAAAGAACATGTCAGTAGTATGTATGCAGGAAGGGTACACTAAACACTCGGCTTCTGTTATAGCTGGTCCACATTTCCCTGGTTGAACAGGACTTCAGCCATTAAGCGTTCTGGTGATTAAATATCTGTGATCAATAAATACTACAAGAGAATCGGCTCCACCAGAACGCTTAATGGCTGAAGTCCTGTTCAACCAGGGAAATGTGGACCAGCTATAACAGAAGCCGAAGCGCTGCATACTTAATATGCAGCGCTTTACACATACAGTGGATATAAAAAGTCTACACCCCCCGGGTGGTAAAATATCCGGTTTCTGTGATGTAAAAAAAATGAGACCAAGATAAATCATTTCAGAACTTTTTCCACCTTTTTAATGTGACCTATAAACTATACAACTCGGAACTAGTCATGTGGAAACATTTGTTTAAATAGGGTTTGTTTGAGAGCTGTCCCACAAGAAAAAAAACTGACGCTACATCTCTTCTAGAACCTTGGCCCCTCAAACGCCATCCCCCTCACCACCTCAATATCCATGTATACCAAGACAGCTCAGAGACAAAAATCCCAATCTGGCTATATACATCTATAACACGCCTTGGGATCTCCTCCCCCCCCCACTTGATCCGACTCAAGTAAAGTTGAATTTGGTTTGTTTCTGAAGGTTGCCACACTTTGTACATCCTCGCTGCACCTCTTTTTTTTCTTCTTTTTTTTTTTTTAACTGTAAAGAGCTGGGAATAGGCTAAAAAGACCTAAATACGATGTTATAAACATCCTGTGTGTTGCTGATATCTGGTCTGTATCTTTGCAGGAGCTCCGAGCACAGCGCCATTCGTGGGAAGCCCGGAGCAGCCGGAGTTCCAGCCCGGTGACCGCGTTCTTGTGGTCGGCCAGAGAATCGGCACTGTGCGATTTTATGGGAAAACCAGCTTTGCTCCAGGTAAGTTTGACGGAAAAATGTATACTATAGGAATCTTACAAGGTTAAAGCCCAACTCCTAGTTTTAAAAAACACACCCTCTTGGGCTGGGCTCACAGTAGAGCTGCAAGGTATCCTGTGTTGTTTTTTTTTTTCTTTTTCTTCTTAAAGCGAAGGTCCGCCTATGCCGGGAACCCTACTGCGCATGTGCGAGTCCCCCTCCTCTTTCCTACTGGCCCGGCGACAAGGGAAGGAGGAGGGAGCCCCAGCCGTGACGTCAATAGCCGCGGTTGCGGCTGCCGGAAGTGGGAAAGGATACCCGTCAAAGATGAGCAGAAGTTCCACTTTTGGGTGGAACTCCGCTTTAAGTAGATTGGGTGGGGGACTGTCTTCTGCACCTCAGGAGTTTACCAAGGTGAAGACCTCCTTGACTAAGCCCGGGGGGTTGGGGGCGAAACTCGTTGGTGTGGCCTGGCTTACATTACATTTGGTGTGCAGCACTTGGATCTTTTCCCTTCTTTGACTGTGTGTTTCCTTCAAAGTTGGCCCTGTTGCATTTCTGGGGTATTCCAATTGTTTTATACTTGGATGGCCTCCTGTTGTGGGAACAGTCAGCGAGGCCTCTAGAGGACATGTCTCTGATGTTGCAGAGGTTTGGGTTGCTCCTGAAACTTTATACATTTTCGCAGAATTTGTGGCTTGTCCTTCACATTTCCCAGGCCAGAATGTTCCTTTCATAGTTAGTCTGTTTGAAAAAAGACCACCATCCTTCCACAAGAGAAACTTCAGACTCCCAGGTCTCAAGTCCGTATTCTTCAATACAGAAGTTGTCTAACCCTCCACTTCTGTGTGAGGCTCTTGAGACTGAAGATAGTCTTCTTTGAGGCAATTCCATTTGCCCAATGGTTGATGCCTGGAGCTCAGTCTGTCCGTGGCTTGGTGGCTCTCGGATCCAGTGTTCCATTCAGGAAAGTCCTAGTCCTGGGCACTTTGTTGGTGCAGGGAACTTGGTCATGGGAGGAGTCTTGTCTCTCAATCAACATCCTAGAGCTTTGGGCGATGTGGCTGTCCCTTCAGCGTTGGACCCACATGTATCCCTGTCCAGGGATCCGCTGGCAGAGGTAGTGATCGCTCCAGTGGCTCCTTGGGATCTGTGCCTCTCCTCCTCTGAAACTACTTCATCTCCTCAGAATTGAGACAGAGGGCATTCTGGTGATCTTCCTTGCTTTGAGTTGCCATGCTGACCTGGTAAGACGTCTCCCACCTTGTTGGTGGCTTTAGTGGTATGGCTGTTGAAGCCCAGGTTCTAAAGTACAGGGTCATCTCTAAGTTTCTGATTCCTATGATGTTAAGTACTAGACAGTCAACTTCCCACAAATATAACCATCAGGTGTGAAAGGCGTACTTTTCTTGATGTGAGTCTATGGCCTTTCACCTGACATGGTAAAAATCCGACTGTCTGTATAGCAAACAGCCAATTTTTCCTGTTTCTAATATAAATACCCATTTCTGTCTTAATGATATAATGCCTTACCTACAGATCTTCCATTACCTCCCATACCCCTTCATCCATGCATTCATCCTTATCTCAGCCCCCTCATTCAAACCTCACCAGCCAAGCATTCCATTAAAGGAGCCATTACCAGTATATATCTCACATGTTCATCTCAGCCTCGGTCAGCATCCTTGACCCTGTCCCAGCTCAGTGAACTCCTTTATTTAGAAAACATTCCAAGCCACACCCTCAGGGGTTTGCCTCTGTGATGGAACGTACCTACACTCCTCTTGAGTGCGTTCATCATATATCACTTCCTTCCAGTCTGGATACGGATATCAGATATTCCAACCGCTCCCAAGCACCAAACGAGACGACACTTGCTTAGTTGCTCAACATGGACTGTTTTATTAAAAAGCCAAACTCACATTTATATAGAGTAGGAGAGGAGATCCCCCTCCTGCTCATATTACTCTAACAATACACTTGTAACAACTTAACATAAACTAATTAACTAATCCCAGCCGATGTGACTCATCAGGATTTCACTACAAGTCAGACTTGTTGTCTCCGAGCTAAACACAGTTGATTATAAATTATCATAATTACCACCACAAGACATTTCATCACAATAGCAGGAGACCACCAGTAACAGACGGCCCGTCTCCTGCATTGTACAGAGGACAGTGTGATCATCTCTCTCAATTAACATCTTGAATTCATGACACTAGCATCTGAGAGTGTATGTCCCAACAGCATGAGACCACACATACATTATATATACACATATATACAGCATTGAATCTGACTAGGGGTTGGGGTTCTCCTTCACCCTGTGCCCCTTAAAATCCAGGGCCCATAATCGGTTGGCAGGAGGCTCGCATTTAGTCCTCTCAAAAAGCCTGTGTCCCGGCTAGGTCTGTCACAGCCTCCAACAGCTAAACCCCCTCCTACAGAAGGTTGTGACCTCATCTCATTCACACAGGATGTCAATGACCATATAAGGACATACAATACAATGGTGTTACAATACAGGGACCAATCACAGAATACATTCAAATAGACTAAGCAGTGATGTCGAACGATATAAAGCCATGGCTCCGTGGGCCATAATATTTATATCGTTATGCTAAAGTTCCAGTGTACACAGAGATGTTCGCTTGAATCTATTAATGCAGTCACCGGGAAATGGCCAGTCTCCCGGTGAGGGACAAATGAACTTCCTTAAACCAGCAAACACGTCTGTAGTGTCCACGGGAAGATTTACGCAGCCAATGGTCTTCCGCCAACGTCTTTATGTGCGAATGCGCACAGATGAGCGCATTACAGCAAAACCGACACTGGGGGGCATCTGACAACATACATTAATAACATTTTCCATGACACACCCCAGGAGTTTCTCTGTTTTTATGGATTTTCCCTTTTTGCAGTTGGGTCTGGACCAACACTTGGCATTTAGTGACATCAAATTTCTGGCATTTCTATTTTATTACAGAGATTGCCGGCTTCCCACATTCTGACCTTTTTGCAATATCTCCCCTTTATGGTCTCTCCGGTGGAATTCCCTTTGACTCAGATTTGAATCTGTATTTCTTTTGGTTCTTCAGAAGTCCCAATCTGAACCTATCGGAGACATTCCGCTCTATACTCTGATCCTCGAAGGGTGAAATCTCCTTGGCTAGATGAGTGTTTGAGCAGCTTTATTCTGCAAGGAGCTCTTGTTTGGAGGCTTGGGACCTTCTTTCTTCTCTAAGTGTCCTCTGCTTTGCACCTTATCCCAGGGCATTGTTCTTCTATTCTTCTGAAAACAAGTTCCCCTCCATTGTTTGCATGTGGTTCAGTCTCCACCAGTCAGTTTCAGCCACGACTTTCTTCAGGAAGAAGGGTTCTCTTTTTCTCATCCATGATGGGCCCCGGATCTGCGCTCCAGCCTGTCACTCCACCACCACTAGTTGTCTCAGACAAACCATCATTCAGGCTTAAGGCCGGGTTCCCCCGTTTTCTAGTGAAGGCTCACTCAGCTAGGTCATCGAGTACCGTATATACTCGAGTATAAGCCGAGTTTTTCAGCACTTTTTTTTTTTTTTTTTTTTTTTTTTTATGCTGAAAGTGCCCCCCTCGGCTTATACTCGAGTCAAGCACTTTTCTGCAGCAGAGAATGACATTTTCCGAACCGACTTTGGGGCCCCATATCTCGGGGCTACTTGGTGCTAGGAACCCCAAATTTGATGTGCAAACCCAGTGGAACCCAGCACTAGAACTTATTAAAAGATGGGGTTCCTAGCACCAAGTAGCCCCGAGATATGGGGCCCCAAAGTCGGTTCGGAAAATGTCATTCTCTCCTGCAGAAAAGTGCTTGACATTTTCCGACCGACTTTGGGGCCCCCGTATCTCGGGCTACTTGGTGCTAGGAACCCCCATCTTTTGGATGTGTTTGTAGTGCTGGTTCCACTGGGTTTGCACACCAAATTGGGGTTCCTAGCACCAAGTGGCCCCAAGATACGGGGCCCTGAATTCGGTCAACTGTGTATCTGCAGCAATGTCATTTCAGGACCCTTTAGGTCCAAAGACCCCAAATTTTGTCTGCAGCTAGGGGGGCATCTAGGAACCCTTAACTACCGAGTTTGAAGTATGGGGGACCTATGGCTGCAAATGGGGACAGTGAGGCTGCAAATGGGCATTGTTGACCCTCTTTTCCACTTACAGTAGTTGCGCATTTCTCACCCCAGGCTTAAACTCGAGTCAATAAGTTTTTCCCAGTTTTTTTTGTGGTAAAATTAGGTGCCTCGGCTTATATTCGTGTCGGCTTATACTCCAGTATATACGGTACCTCTTGGGCTTTTTGGCAGGATTTTGTCCCCCCCCCCATATCTGCAAGGCTACCACCTGCTCTTTAGTTCACGCATTCTTCAAGTTAAACTTGGTGGGAGTTTCTTTCTCATCTGATGCCAGCCTCAGGCATAAGGTCCCTCAGGTGGCTCTTTGATCTGCAGGCAGTGCCCAGTCCATGTTTAGGTCGGACCTTTTAGCGGTTGTTTTGCTGTTTCCGGCCCCTTACAGGCTGGAATCATGGTAATTGAGTTTGTTTAGATCAGTGCTCGACAAACCCCGGTCGCCAGGTCGCATTGGCGACTAGCATTAGTGACCTGACGCCCGGGGCAGCACAGCTGGGGGTATCCTGTCTCCATAGTGCACCCCCCCCCCCGCGTGCACGATGGACCACGCCGGCCGGTAATTGAAAGAATAAAATGGTGGTCGTTGCAATACTTTCCGTCACACCGTATTTGCGCAGCGGGCTTACAAGCGCACTTTTTTGGGAAAAAATACTTTTTTTAATTAAAAAATAACACAACAGTAAAGTTCAATTTTTTTTTTTTTATATTGTGAAAGCTAATGTTACGGCGAGTAAATTGATACCAAACATGTCACGCTTCAAAATTTTGCCCGCTCGTGGAATGGCAACAAACTTTTACCCTTTAAAATCTCCATAGGCGACGCCTAAAAAATTCTACAAGTTGCATGTTTTGAGTTGCAGAGGAGATCTAGGGCTAGAATTATTGCTCTCGCTCTACCGATCACGGCAATACCTCACATGTGTGGTTTGAACACCGCTTTCATATGCGGGAGCTAACCACGTGTGCGTTTGCTTCTGCAAACAAGCTTGGCGGGACAGGGCGCGTTTTAAAATTTATTATTTTTCATTTTTATTCCTATTACAAGGAATGTAAACATCCCTTGTGACAATATATTCATTCGCTATTGTCGCACAACTGGGTCGGTTTAACTTTTTTGAAGCCAATTAGAGCCTCAGGCTCTAATTAACACCCCATTGAAATCAATGCGTCCGACACCCCCGCATGTAGATTAGGGGGCCGGACACATGGATGGGGGGGCAGCGCCCTGCATTACGGGCTGCCACTGCTACCAGCATGCATCAGTTTTATAGCAAAGTATTACCAAGCACATGATCATAAACCGAGGGAAACTACTGGCTGGTAGTAGGAGGGGTTATCTCTGGGCGGGCCTGCAGTTTTCATGCTGGTCAGTGTGTAGTTCCTCCTGTAGGCAGTAGTATAACCCAAAGGTTTAGGACTTCCTATGTTCATCAGTGAGTTCCAGGAAAAGGAGTTAAAGCGGAAGTAAACCCATCGATTTAACAGTCTAAAAAAAAAAGGCATGCCGTGAATGCTAACTGCACATTGGCTGTGCTCTCAACCAAACCGTCAAAGCATCCAATGGCTGGTGTCATAACGGATCACATGTGCAGCACTGTGGCAGTTGAAGATTAAACAGAGGCAAAGATGGCAGCTTCCTTGGCTGAAACCAATAGGGGGGTTTACTTCCACTTGTAACAGGAAGTACAAAAATCTTCCATTTCACACAGTACCAAGGGCTGGAGGGTGAATAACTTTATTTGGGGATCTTTATAAAAGGAAACGCAGAGCACGCCGTGCTGCTGATGTGACTGACCAATTAGGTGCAGTTACTGGACAATGAGACGGCTTAGCTGTGAAATCTGAGAACTGTGACAACACAGCGAATGACATCATATACTAAAGAATTGGGGAATCCCAGTCCATCGTCACTGCTATGATGTCAGGACCGCCAGACCAACCGCACAGAGCGACATGGACTGGCAGACACTTTACATGTATTCTAGCCGCGTGTTCCATTATCTCACCGCAGTTCAGCTTTAGAATTTTAAAATTTTTAACTTTGTTAAAAAGCCTTCAGTGATCTAAGAGGATTTTCAGGAACACATTTTGTGTCGCTAGAAAAATGAATTGAATGCAGATTGATAAATAAAGGTGAAAAAAGGGGCCCTTTGATTCCGGGGGCATCATTTTCAACCTACAAGAGGATACTAATTACTAATGCAGAGGATTTGCCATCTAACCAGTCGGTGTCATCAATTTACTGAAATAAGAATAAGTGAATTAAATATCGATTCCCTCATCACTTGCTCAGCGTACTGTATAGGGGGAGGGGGAGTATATCGCTGTCACTTCCCATGTACTTCATGTATTGGGGGGCAACTTATGTGCTTTTCTACAACTCTTTAGCAATTTGACATTTTAAAGGTTATATATATATAATATACATACACACACATTATATTCACAGCGGGTAAATTAAATATTGAACACCATTTTTTCTAGGTAACTATTGGTAAAGGTGCCCCATTGACATGAAATGTTCCTCACATGTCAGTAACAATCTATACATACAAAGAAATCAAAACAAGTAAATTCAGAAATGAAGTTCTGTGTAATAATATATTATGTGGAAAGGGAGGCTTAGGATACTCAAATTAAAATGTACCTCATCCCAATTTAGACGGTAAGTAGGTGAACAGGGATAGAAGCAGGGGATTATAACGGTACTGGATAAAGATGGAGACACTCGTGACTTTTTGTAAAAAAAACTTTTTCTTAGCAATTTATTCGAAAAATATTTTTTGAACATACAATAAGGAATAATGATACAAGTGAATAAAATTAGTCCATCAATCGGACTGGGGCCCACTAGGATGTGGGGAAGGAGGCCTCAGTGACGATTGAGAAACCATGCATATACATTGTTTACTAGAAAGTAGATTAAAAAGTTCTATACTACTGTATAGATCATAGGTACAATGAAGCTGTTATGTGGGGATGACCGACATGTTTCGCCAAACAATGGCTTCTTCAGGGTCACTATGTCAATTTGTACCAATACAGATGGGTCTAATAGAATACAAAAAAAGCAAAAATTATTATACATAATCAAAAAAACATATCTACTTTCTAGTAAACAATGTATATGCATGGTTTCTCAATCGTCACTGAGGCCTCCTTCCCCACATCCTAGTGGGCCCCAGTCCGATTGATGGACTGATTTTATTCACTTGTATCATTATTCCTTATTGTATGTTCAAAAAATATTTTTCTAATAAATTGCTAAGAAAATTTTTTTTTTACAAAAAGTCACGAGTGTCTCCATCTTTATCCAGTACCGTTATAATCCCCTGCTTCTATCCCTGTTCACCTACTTACCGTAATAATATATTATATTTCTTGGGTTTGGTTACACTTTTAGTATTAAATAATGTGATTTTTTTTTTTTTATGCGTCTTATGAAGTTTTATAGAAGTTAAATTCACCTTTTAAAAGATACTTTTTAAAAGAAAATATTTTTTCGAAAATAACGGAATTCATAATTTAACCGCTTCAATACAGGGCTTTTAAACACCCTTCCTTACCAGAGCACTTTTTGCGATTCGGCACTGCGTCGCTTTAACTAACAATTGCGCGGTCGTGCGACGTTACACCCAAACAAAATTGACGTCCTTTTTTTCCCACAAATAGAGCTTTCTTTTGGTGGTATTTGATCGCCCCTGCGGTTTTTATTTTTTGCGCTATAAACAAAAGAAGAGCGACAATTTTGAAAAAAAACACTATTTTTTACTTTTTGCTATAATAAATATCCCATTTTTTAAAAAAAAAACAATTTTTTTTCCTCAGTTTAGGCCGATACGTATTCTTCTACATATTTTTGGTAAAAAAAAATCGCAATAAGCGTATATTGATCGGTTTGCGCAAAAGTTATAGCGTCTACAAAATAGGGGATAGATTTATTGAATTTTTTTTTTTTTTACTAGTAATGGCGGCGATTTGCGATTTTTTTTTTTTCGTGACTGCGACATTGCGGCGGACACTTCGGACACTTTTGACACATTTTTGGAACCATTCACATTTACACAGCGATCGTTGCTATAAAATTGCAATGATTACTGTGTAAATGTGACTGTCAGGGAAGGGGTTAACACTAGAGGGCGCTGGAGGGGTTAATGTGTGTCCCTAATAGGAGTGATTCTAACTGTAGGGGGAGGGGACTTAAGGGGAGGAGACCGATCATGTGATCCTCTGTACTGGGATCACATGATCGGTCTCCTCCCCGCTGACAGGACGTGGGGCGGTGTGGTTAAACACACAGCTCCACGGTCCCGTTGTTTTAACGGGCAATCGCGGGTGCCCGGCGGACATCGCGGCCGCCGGGCACTCGCACCGGGTCCCGAGCGATGCCGCGGGCGCGCGCGCCGCCAGTGGCGCGCGCGCGCCCCCCAGGCGGCCGGGAATCCGAGGACGTCATATGACGCCCACCCAGGATGGTAGATCCACCTTGTGGGCGTCATATGACTATACGCGGGTATTGAAGTGGTTAATATCCAAAGCTTTTGCTGCTCAGGACAGGAAACATTTTATCTTAAATGCCTATTACTTTGGCATTTAATTACAGGGATTTCTGAGGTCACTGTTGGAGCCTTTAATCTCATTTAGCGGCATGGATTTGGAGCCGGCCTCTGCAGGGCTTTGCGTTTTTTTAAAGACTGATTTAATTAAGTGAAAGTCTTTTTTAGTTTTATCACATCTTTTGTACCGATTACATGTGTTGCCTGGAATGATCTCCGTCCCGGGAGGAACCGCCATGCGCTCATTCTACTAAACTGTGTTCAGCGGATGAGATCCACAGAGACATCTGCTTTCCTGACCTTGGAGATCCCTGCCATTGCCGTCTCCTCCCATAATCCTTGGTGGTACATGAGCTGATTAAGGCCAATACCAGTCATAACATTTTTCTTTGGTTTAAAAGGAGTGGTTGAGGGATGGAGCCTGTGACAGACCTAGCCGGGACACAGGCTTTTTGAGGGGACTAAATGCGAGCCTCCTGCCAACTGATTACGGGCCCTGGCATTTGGGGGAACGGCGCTCTTTGTGAGCTGCATGCCTGGGGACCGCTGAGCTGGTTTTACTTGGATTCAGGTCCATGCTAGCCCCCCAAGACAAGACACAGACTCTGTATATATATTTGGCATATTAGCAATAGACTGAATGGGACACAAGCTGTCAGATGCTAATGTCATGAACTCAAGCCACCTGTCTGTTGTGTAAATGAGTATAGTCTGGCTTGTAGGAGTGTTTCACCTATTGTTGTGTGTGCTAATTAACCCTGCAATTGAATGAAGAAGTCCAGTGTTGATTAGATAATTAGCTCATGCTAATTAAGTTAGGTACTAGTCACATCGGCTGCTTAAAGGGATTAGTTAATTAGTTTATGTTAAGTGGTTACAAGTGTATTGTTAGAGTAATAAGAGCAGGAGGGGGGATCTCCTCTTCTACTGTATATAAATGTCATCTTTGTAATAAATCATCAGTCCATGTTGAGCAACTAAAGCAAGTGTCGTCTCGTTTGGTGCTTGGGAGCGGTTGGAATATCTTATACCTATATCCAGACTGAGAGGAAGTGATATATGACGAACGCACTCAAGAGGAGTGTAGGGACGTTCCGTCACATTGTTGGCAAGCAGTGGGATGATTCCTGCAGTCTGGGACATCCAAACCTCCACCTGGAACCAAGGTCCGGATAGCAGGAGAGGAGGAGAGGTACAGATACCAGCCGCCATGGAAGAGGAATTCAGGAGGAGGTTGCGAGAGATGCAGCTACAGCACAGAGGACCAGTATCAGAGCAGGTCCTGCTGGGATGGTTTGATTCTATTCGCTGCGAACTCTGGAAGGAAGCGCTAGCCCGTGAGCGGCGTCACCAGGGAAAAGTTCTCCCCTCCAACCAGGAAAGGTACTGGTCGCAGTATGGATTGCGGGTGCTGTTTTTGGGAGAGAAACCGCACAAGGAGCAGACAGCTGAATTAAGCAGGCTGATCTGGGCAGAGATGAAGCTGGATGAGAGTTACAGAGCCCTCCGGTGGCATGTATCCCAAGCATGTCCTTGGATAGCAGATGACAGCCCAACGGAAGGCTTAAGCTACGGCGGCCTGGGACTGTTGTATGTGAAGCTGACAGGGGACTCTAACTTTGGGAGTGATTTGGAGTGGCGGTTGGATGAAATCATGGATTTCAGAAAAGGGCTACTGAACATCTCGGAAGTGCACTGGGCACTGGAAGATTTGGAGTTTCTGGCCGATCAGGAATGGGAGCTGGAGATGGCCTACAGACGGCTGCTAGACTCTGCTCAGTGCCAGGGCTGGGCTCCCTTTGCCTGGGACTATACGGAACTACCAGTGGACAACTCTGAAATCCTGGCTGAAGAGTCAGCAATGTGGCAGAGTAACAGTGTGCTTTGCCAACCTTCCCCTACAGCTATGGATGTGGAGGTCTTATGGCGGATGCAGAAAGTGCTGACTGACCTTGATGATCCTGTTTCTGCATGGGATGATCTTGGATGGAGGAATGTGCCTGTCCAGCGGCATGCCAGAGAATCGGCAGTGGAAAATCTGGAGATTGCCATCCCCAAAGCTGAAGTGCTGACAACCGGCCAGAGCTCTGCCAACCTCTGCCCAGCACCGATGGCATCTTCTGGGTTCCATGGACAGGAGATGGTGAATCTATATCCCCAGACACCAGTTGCAGAGACTGGGGATTTGATAGACTTTTCTGCTGAGGAAAAACAACCTGATGAGCCTCCAGCAGAAGAGCTGGTATTAGGGCCGAACTTCACTGTGCTCTGCCCAGCACCAACGCCAGTATCCAGGGAGTTGCAAGGAACTTCCCCAGCTGAAGCTCTGGTCACCGGACAGAGGGTCCAAGACCTCTTCCCCACACTTGTGGCAGTTCTGGAGGCCCAGGGTGAGGAGGTGGTGGTGGTCACTCCCGAGCAGCAGCTCAGGACCCAAGGAGAGGATGCAATCTGCACTTCACAACTGCAGCTTGATCTGGTGTCAGTGGATGGGCCTGTGGTCTCCACTAACAGAAAACCAGCAGAAGTGCTGGCAACCGGGCAGAGTGCTACCAACCTCTGCCCAGCACCGGTAACAGCTGCGGAGTTCCAGGGAGCTGGGGCAGTCGGCCTCTCTCCCCAACAGTTAGCTGGAGCAGATGATGTAGGGAAGCTCCTACGCCCAGCTGAACTGCTGGCAACGGAACAGAGCGCTGCTGGCCTCTGCCCTCAACTGACACAGGACAGATTTCCTGTAAAGGTGGATGGGAATTCAGTCCCCACCTGTATACCCCAGGGATGCTGGGCAGTAGGCCCATATGCCCAACAGCATGACAGACTGAGCCCAGTCACCCTGTCTTCTCTCCAGCGGCTGAAAAGACTCCAGGGAGAAGGGCCAGTCCACACCTCTCACCAGCGGCAGATATGTTCTTTGAGAGAGGCAGAGGTTGGCTGGGTGAGTGCTCTGTTTTGAAACAATTTGTTTGGGGTACTGTGTGGGTACAGGCATTAGAGGACTGGGACTATGGACTAACTTCGGAGTCAACCCGTCTGGGGTCTCCTCCTGTGTTAGTCTCCTGCCGAAAGGGGAGAAATGTGACAGACCTAGCCGGGACACAGGCTTTTTGAGAGGACTAAATGCAAGCCTCCTGCCTACTGATTACGGGCCCTGGCATTTGGGGGAACGGTGCTCTTTGTGAGCTGCATGCCTGGGGACCGCTGAGCTGGTTTTACTTGGATTCAGGTCCATGCTAGCCCCCCAAGACAAGACACAGACTCTGTATATATATTTGGCATATTAGCAATAGACTGAATGGGACACAAGCTGTCAGATGCTAATGTCATGAACTCAAGCCACCTGTCTGTTGTGTAAATGAGTATAGTCTGGCTTGTAGGAGTGTTTCACCTATTGTTGTGTGTGCTAATTAGCCCTGCAATTGAATGAAGAAGTCCAGTGTTGATTAGATAATTAGCTCATGCTAATTAAGTTAGGTACTAGTCACATCGGCTGCTTAAAGGGATTAGTTAATTAGTTTATGTTAAGTGGTTACAAGTGTATTGTTAGAGTAATAAGAGCAGGAGGGGGGGATATCCTCTTCTACTGTATATAAATGTCATCTTTGTAATAAATCATCAGTCCATGTTGAGCAACTAAAGCAAGTGTCGTCTCGTTTGGTGCTTGGGAGCGGTTGGAATATCTGATATCTATATCCAGACTTGAAGGAAGTTGTATATGACGAACGCACTCAAGAGGAGTGTAGGGACGTTCCGTCAGAGCCTCTGTCCGGTTTTTATACTGGGGAGTAGAGATGGGCCATGGCAGTTCAGTTTGCAGCAGAACTACTGAACAGCAGAAAAGTTCAGCCCCCAACTGCAAACTCCATTGAAGTCTATAGGAGCCGAACATGAGGATTTTGAAGGCTTATATGCAAGTAATTGGCCATAAAAGGGTATGGGGGGGGGGGTCCAGGTAGTGCCCTGGGGGACATGTATCAATGCAAAAAAAAATGTTATAAAAACAATTGTTTTAAAGGAGTGGTGATTTAAAGGAAACATTTCTTTAAATACCATGCCTGGGGGTCCCCTGATGCCGCGTACACACGAAGGGACAATCCCGCGGGATTATCCTCTGGACTGAAGTCCAGCGGATAATCCCCTCGTGTGTGGGCGCCGGCGGACTTTTTGGCGCCAAAGTACGGCGGACTAAAGTTTGAAGTTTTGTTTTCAAATTATCCGCTGGACTTGGAAGTCCAGCGGACAATCCCGCCGTTAGTGGGCAAGTCCGCGGGACTTTTGAAATGAAGGGACTTGCCGCTCATCGGCAAGTCCGTTCATTTAGCACGTGACTTCAGGTTACGTAGCTAGCGTAGGCAGTTACTGCCGCCGCGCTAGCTCCGTGACCTGGCATGGATTTAAAGGGACTCCCCACGCCGAAAAAAAGGCGTGGGGGTACCCCCCAAATCCATGTCAGACCCTCATCCGAGCACGCAGCCTGGCAGGCCAGGAAAGGGGTGGGGACGAACGAGCGCCCCCCCCCCCCCCCCTGAGCCGTACCAGGCCGCGTGCCCTCAACATGGGGGGTGCCCTGGGGAAAGGGGGGCCGTGCGGCCCCCCCACCCCAAAGCACCTTGTCCCCATGTTGATGAGGACAAGGGCCTCTTCCCGACAACCCTGGCCGTTGGTTGTCGGGGTCTGCGGGCGGGGGCTTATCGGAATCTGGGAGCCCCCTTTAATAAGGGGGCCCCCAGATCCCGGCCCCCCACCCTATGTGAATGAGTATGGGGTACGATGTACCCCTACCCATTCACCTAAGGTGTAAAATGTAAAGTACAAAAACACACACACTTTTGAAAAAATATTTTATTGCACTGCTCCGGGGGTCTTCTTCCGTCTTGGGGGTCTTCTCGCCGGACTCCCCCGCTCTCTTCTGCTCTTTTACCTAGCTCTTTCACGAGGGGGGGAGTCCGGCTACCTTCTTCGTCGTCGCCGCCGTCTGGGGGTCTCGATCCGCCTTCGGGGGTCTTCTTCCGTCTTGGGGGTCTTCTCGCCGGACTCCCCCGCCATTTACCAAGCTCTTTTACCGAGCGGGGGAAGTCCGGCTACCTTCTTCGTCGTCGCCGCCGTCGTCTGGGGGTCTCGATCCGCCTTCGGGGGTCTTCCGGGGGTCTCTTCTGTTCTTGCGGCGGTCGTCGTCTTCCGCGCCGCCGGCGCCTTGTCCTTCTTCTTCTTGTTCTTGTTCTTGTTCTTGTTCTTGTTCTTCTTCCGATGTTGACACGTCGCTCTCTCTGCCCGGAATGCCTGTGCCGCTCTGCGCTGAGACTTATATAGGGGAATGGGGACAGGGTCACATGCACATGTCACATGGTGACCCCGCCCCCTTGTGTTGTCCCAGGCCCGGAGGATGCTGGCACTGTGACAACACAAGGGGGCGGGGTCACCATGTGACATGTGCATGTGACCCTGTCCCCATTCCCCTATATAAGTCCGAGCGCAGAGCGGCACAGGCATTCCGGGCAGAGAGAGCGTCGGGTCAACATCGGAAGAAGAAGAAGAACAAGAACAAGAACAAGAAGAAGGACAAGGCGCCGGCGGCGCGGAAGACGACGACCGCCGCAAGAACAGAAGAGACCCCCGGAAGACCCCCGAAGGCGGATCGAGACCCCCAGACGACGGCGGCGACGACGAAGAAGGTAGCCGGACTTCCCCCGCTCGGTAAAAGAGCTTGGTAAATGGCGGGGGAGTCCGGCGAGAAGACCCCCAAGACGGAAGAAGACCCCCGAAGGCGGATCGAGACCCCCAGACGGCGGCGACGACGAAGAAGGTAGCCGGACTCCCCCCCTCGTGAAAGAGCTAGGTAAAAGAGCAGAAGAGAGCGGGGGAGTCCGGCGAGAAGACCCCCAAGACGGAAGAAGACCCCCGGAGCAGTGCAATAAAATATTTTTTTCAAAAGTGTGTGTGTTTTTGTACTTTACATTTTACACCTTAGGTGAATGGGTAGGGGTACATCGTACCCCATACTTATTCACATAGGGTGGGGGGCCGGGATCTGGGGGCCCCCTTATTAAAGGGGGCTCCCAGATTCCGATAAGCCCCCGCCCGCAGACCCCGACAACCAACGGCCAGGGTTGTCGGGAAGAGGCCCTTGTCCTCATCAACATGGGGACAAGGTGCTTTGGGGTGGGGGGGGGCCGCACGGCCCCCCTTTCCCCAGGGCACCCCCCATGTTGAGGGCACGCGGCCTGGTACGGCTCAGGTGGGGGGGGGGGGCGCTCGTTCGTCCCCACCCCTTTCCTGGCCTGCCAGGCTGCGTGCTCGGATGAGGGTCTGACATGGATTTGGGGGAACCCCCACGCCGTTTTTTCGGCGTGGGGATTCCCTTTAAATCCATGCCAGCTTGCGGAGCTAGCGCGGCGGCATTTACTGCCTACGCTAGCTACGTAACCTGAAGTTACGTTCGAAATGAACGGACTGCTCCGTGTGTGGGCAAGTCCGTTCATTTTCAAAAGTCCCGCGGACTTTTGGCCGGCGGATTATCCGCTGGAGAAGTCCGTGCGTGTGTGGGCAAGTCCACACGCTCGGAAAGTCCAGCGGACCCAGCTGGAAAGTCCCGCGGGATTGTCCGCTGGACTAGGTCCGCCGGCAAAAGTCCGCACGTGTGTACGCTGCATTAGTCTGCCTGTAATGTGACGCATTTGTAGCATGTATAGAACCTGCTGCAGCAAAACTGACATTTCTAAAGGAAACATTTTCAATTGCTGGCACCCGGCCATTTAAAAAAAGAAACGGAGTGGGTGTCGTCTTACCCCCCCCCCCCCCCCAGTCCATACCGGGCCCTTCGGGACTGGTATAGATTTTAAGGGAACCCCTTGCCAAAATTGGAAAAGAAAATGCGTGGCATCTCCTCTAAAATCCATACTAGATCCTTATCCGAGCACTCAACCTGGCAGGCCAGAAAAAGGGGGGGGAGACCAGGCCACATGCCCTCAACATTGGAGGGGGTGCTTTTGGGGCAGGGAGTAGCTTTAAGCAATGATTTACACAAACAAGTAAATGTTTGCTCTGTTGAGATAAGGCTGTATGGTGTTTCAGTTAAAAAGAGACAGTCTGAAGGCAAGCGGCTACTGTCTCTCATTTTAGGCTTTGCAAGGATTTGAATTAATAATTCTTAAAACTTACAATCTCTAAGACCCCCCATCTCACACACATACCAGGGCCAATTTAGACAGGAGCCAGTTAACCTACCAGCATGTCTTTTGTAGGTTACTCCGGACGACCCGGAGGAAATACACACAAGCACAAGGAGAACATGCAAACTCCATGCAGATAGTGTCCTGGTCAGAATTTGAACCAGG
The DNA here is from genome assembly GCA_028564925.1 of Lithobates sylvaticus. Lineage (NCBI taxonomy): Eukaryota > Metazoa > Chordata > Amphibia > Anura > Ranidae > Lithobates > Lithobates sylvaticus. The sequence continues at coordinate 1,809,343 of CM053028.1, read as the reverse complement.
GACCCCAGTGCTGCAAGGCAGAAACATGAAGTCACGGTTCAGTCCTAATTACCTGTATAGGCGTCACTGGGAGAGAAAATCTCCTCCCCCCCCCCCCACTCTTTCCAAAACCAAAAAGAACGCATCTGGCTGGATTTGGTGCGGATACCCCATTGCCTTTTCTTTATAGTCAGTTGAAGTCAGAGTGACCATTTGCAGGAAGGCTTTACCCATCCTTTATTGGAACTCTCATGCCGCATGCACACGATCAGAGTTTCTGACCAGAGTCCGTCGGACAATTCGATCGTGTGTGGGCTCCAGCCGACTTTTTTTTTCTTCCCAAAAGTCCGGGGACCTAGAAATAAGACTGGCTTCAAAATTGTCCGCCGGACTCGAGTCCGGTCGTCTGTGTGCTAGTCCGATGGACTAAAACCGACGCTGCTATTGGCTACTGGCTATGAACTTCCTTTATTCTACATCATCACGTTCGAATCCGGCAGACTTTTGGAGTGATCGTGTGTGTGGCCAAGTCCGTTCGCTTGAAAGTCCGGCGGACCTCAGCTGCAAAGTCCCTTGGATTGTCCGCCGGACTAAGTCCGCCAGAAAGTCCGATCTTGTGTACACAGCATCAGATGTATTCCTTTCCCCCTTGGTAATCCCTGCGGTGTCGGCATGGGCTTTGCTCGGATGGCCCTGTGTGCGCTTTTACAAGAGGTTCATGGAAATGGCTCGGACATCAGAAGACCCGATACAAGACTGCTGCTTACACAAACATCCAAACTTGTATCTTAATGCCCATCTCTGGGTATATTCTTTTCCCATGCCCGCACTGCATGGGTTAGCTGCTCGTTTTGTCTAGGGGTGAGCATGAAGCGGTGCCCCCCCCCCCCCCCCCCCCAGCAGTGGACAGTTCCTGGTCTGTTGGTCTATTCAGCCTGCTCTGGGCTTGATGACTTCAAGAACCGTCCAATCTTCAAGACCTCTGGAGCACCAGAAACTGATGTGACTGTGGGGGGGGGGGGGGGGGGGGACATTAGAGTGTAAGCTCCTCTGTACAGAGACTGATGTGACTGTGGGGGGGGGTCATTAGAGTGTAAGCTCCTCTGTACAGAGACTGATGTGACTGTGGGGGGAGGGGACATTAGAGTGTAAGCTCCTCTGTACAGAGACTGATGTGATTGTGGGGGAGGGGACATTAGAGTGTAAGCTCCTCTGTACAGAGACTGATGTGACTGTGGGGGGAGGGGACATTAGAGTGTAAGCTCCTCTGTACAGAGACTGATGTGACTGTGGGGGGAGGGGACATTAGATTGTAAGCTCCTCTGGTGCAGAGACTGATGTGACTGTGGGGGAGGGGACATTAGATTGTAAGCTCCTCTGGTGCAGAGACTGATGTGACTGTGGTGGGGGGACATTAGAGTGTAAGCTCCTCTGTACAGAGACTGATGTGACTGTGGTGGGGGGACATTAGAGTGTAAGCTCCTCTGTACAGAGACTGATGTGACTGTGGGGGGGGGGACATTAGAGTGTAAGCTCCTCTGTACAGAGACTGATGTGACTGTGGGGGAGGGGACATTAGAGTGTAAGCTCCTCTGGTACAGAGACTGATGTGACTGTGGGGGGGGACATTAGAGTGTAAGCTCCTCTGTACAGAGACTGATGTGACTGTGGGGGAGGGGACATTAGAGTGTAAGCTCCTCTGGTACAGAGACTGATGTGACTGTGGGGGGGGGACATTAGAGTGTAAGCTCCTCTGTACAGAGACTGATGTGACTGTGGGGGAGGGGACATTAGAGTGTAAGCTCCTCTGTACAGAGACTGATGTGACTGTGGGGGAGGGGACATTAGAGTGTAAGCTCCTCTGGTACAGAGACTGATGTGACTGTGGTGGGGGGACATTAGAGTGTAAGCTCCTCTGTACAGAGACTGATGTGACTGTGGGGGAGGGGACATTAGAGTGTAAGCTCCTCTGGTACAGAGACTGATGTGACTGTGGGGGAGGGGACATTAGAGTGTAAGCTCCTCTGTACAGAGACTGATGTGACTGTGGGGGAGGGGACATTAGAGTGTAAGCTCCTCTGTACAGAGACTGATGTGACTGTGGGGGAGGGGACATTAGAGTGTAAGCTCCTCTGTACAGAGACTGATGTGACTGTGGGGGAGGGACATTAGAGTGTAAGCTCCTCTGTACAGAGACTGATGTGACTGTGGGGGGAGGGGACATTAGAGTGTAAGCTCCTCTGTACAGAGACTGATGTGACTGGGGGGGAGGGGACATTAGAGTGTAAGCTCCTCTGTACAGAGACTGATGTGACTGTGGGGGGAGGGGACATTAGATTGTAAGCTCCTCTGGTGCAGAGACTGATGTGACTGTGGGGGAGGGGACATTAGAGTGTAAGCTCCTCTGTACAGAGACTGATGTGACTGTGGGGGAGGGGACATTAGAGTGTAAGCTCCTCTGTACAGAGACTGATGTGACTGTGGGGGAGGGGACATTAGAGTGTAAGCTCCTCTGTACAGAGACTGATGTGACTGTGGGGGAGGGGACATTAGAGTGTAAGCTCCTCTGTACAGAGACTGATGTGACTGTGGGGGAGGGGACATTAGAGTGTAAGCTCCTCTGTACAGAGACTGATGTGACTGTGGGGGGAGGGGACATTAGAGTGTAAGCTCCTCTGTACAGAGACTGATGTGACTGGGGGGGGAGGGGACATTAGAGTGTAAGCTCCTCTGTACAGAGACTGATGTGACTGTGGGGGGAGGGGACATTAGATTGTAAGCTCCTCTGGTGCAGAGACTGATGTGACTGTGGGGGAGGGGACATTAGAGTGTAAGCTCCTCTGTACAGAGACTGATGTGACTGTGGGGGAGGGGACATTAGAGTGTAAGCTCCTCTGTACAGAGACTGATGTGACTGTGGGGGAGGGGACATTAGAGTGTAAGCTCCTCTATACAGAGACTGATGTGACTGTGGGGGAGGGGGCATTAGAGTGTAAGCTCCTCTGTACAGAGACTGATGTGACTGTGGGGGAGGGGACATTAGAGTGTAAGCTCCTCTGTACAGAGACTGATGTGACTGTGGGGGAGGGGACATTAGAGTGTAAGCTCCTCTGTACAGAGACTGATGTGACTGTGGGGGAGGGGACATTAGAGTGTAAGCTCCTCTGTACAGTGATTGGCTCAGTGATCTCTGTACAGCGCTGCGGTATATGTCGGATATATAAATGTATCCTTTTTAGTTTCTATACATTTTTCTTTCTCTTGGCAGGACATTGGTGTGGGATTGAATTGGATAAGCCGCATGGGAAGAACAATGGGTCGATCTCGGGGGTTCAGTATTTTACTTGTCCCCCCAAACATGGAGTGTTCGCGCCGCCATCGCGAGTACAAAGGTGAGTTCCTCTCCTCCCCGCACAGCTCTGCACCTCCTTCTACTCCTCTCTTCTTCTTTAGCCCAACAATGTAGCCAACTTGTTTCCTTGTTTCCCACGCCTGATACAGGAGGAGGAGCAGCCAATCAGAATTAAGGTGTCGTGTTTAAAGGGTCAGTTCAGCTTTGCAAACCAAAATAAATTCTGCCTTTGCAGTTGAGGGGTGTCAGTAGATAAACCCCCCCCCCCTGCCTTGGGCAATCTTAACCCCTTTTGCACCAACACCTCCCGGCCCTTTAGCAGGTTTCAGAGGCGGGGCGGGGTTTATGATCAGGTGACCGCCGTGATTGGCTGACACGGCAGTCACCTGATGGGAAATCTAATGATCGCAAGAAACGGTCGTGTGATTTCCGTTAGACAACGGTGACTGTGCGCACAGTGCGTTCCCCTCAATTCACACAAAGGCCCCCCCCCCCCCCCCGCCCGAGAGGCCGCAGATATTTGTCGGCGCCAAGGGGTTAAACAATTCCCCTGCTATTCCTCTAGACCATTTTCCCAATTTTTCAAACACATTTTTTTTTTTTTTTTTTTGGAACGAAACCGTTCCATGAATAAAAAAAATAAACACTAAAATTAGCCCGATTTTTTTTTTTTTTTTTTTTTTTTTTTTTTTTCATTTTTTTTTCTATAATGTGAAAGATGATTCGCCGAGTAAATGGATACCCAACACGTCACGCTTTTAAAATTGCGCAACACTTGTGGAATGGCGCCAAACTTCTGTATTTAAAAATCTCCATAGGCGACGCTTTTTTTTACAGGTTACATGTTTACAGTTACAGAGGAGATCTAGTGCTGGAATTATCGCTCTCACTCTGATGGCGGCGTATGTAACCCATGTGTATCCGGCTCTGATACCAGCCAGTGACCTCGCCAGTCTCTCACCGCACCCCCCCCTGGTGGAAAGACTGGAGGGATGAAGGGCGGGCGATCGGAGGACTTCAGAAATTTAAGGAATTGTATAGACGTTGGAGTTCTGCTTTAGATCCTACGAGTGGCGCTGTTATTCCGGTATATTAAAGCGGTTCGGCACACATTTCATTTAGTAAATCTCTTTGCCTCCCAAATCAGGCAAAGAGTACTAAATGAAGTGTCCTTGTAATTGCTAACGTTCTTTCCTCTGTCTCTTCGGCGGTGGGCGGGGTCTCTGCGTCGATCCTCGTCACGCCACGCTGTCTCCTGGGATCTGGTGTCATTGATCCCAGGAGTCAGTGCGGACATCTTCCGAAATCTCGCGAGATATCGGCCCCCATCTTCCGAAATCTCGCGAGATATCGGCCCCATCTTCCGAAATCTCGCGAGATATCGGCCCCCATCTTCCGAAATCTCGCGAGATATCGGCCCCCATCTTCCGAAATCTCGCGAGATATCGGCCCCCATCTTCCGAAATCTCGCGAGATATCGGCCCCCATCTTCCGAAATCTCGCGAGATATCGGCCCCATCTTCCGAAATCTCGCGAGATATCGGCCCCATCTTCCGAAATCTCGCGAGATATCGGCCCCCATCTTCCGAAATCTCGCGCGATATCGGCCCCCATCTTCCGAAATCTCGCGCGATATCGGCCCCCATCTTCCGAAATCTCGCGCGATATCGGCCCCCATCTTCCGAAATCTCGCGCGATATCGGCCCCCATCTTCCGAAATCTCGCGCGATATCGGCCCCCATCTTCCGAAATCTCGCGCGATATCGGCCCCCATCTTCCGAAATCTCGCGCGATATCGGCCCCCATCTTCCGAAATCTCGCGCGATATCGGCCCCCATCTTCCGAAATCTCGCGCGATATCGGCCCCCATCTTCCGAAATCTCGCGCGATATCGGCCCCCATCTTCCGAAATCTCGCGCGATATCGGCCCCCATCTTCCGAAATCTCGCGCGATATCGGCCCCCATCTTCCGAAATGTCGCGCGATATCGGCCCCCATCTTCCGAAATGTCGCGAGATATCGGCCCCCATCTTCCGAAATCTCGCGAGATATCGGCCCCCATCTTCCGAAATCTCGCGAGATATCGGCCCCCATCTTCCGAAATCTCGCGAGATATCGGCCCCATCTTCCGAAATCTCGCGAGATATCGGCCCCCATCTTCCGAAATCTCGCGCGATATCGGCCCCCATCTTCCGAAATCTCGCGCGATATCGGCCCCCATCTTCCGAAATCTCGCGCGATATCGGCCCCCATCTTCCGAAATCTCGCGCGATATCGGCCCCCATCTTCCGAAATCTCGCGCGATATCGGCCCCCATCTTCCGAAATCTCGCGCGATATCGGCCCCCATCTTCCGAAATCTCGCGCGATATCGGCCCCCCATCTTCCGAAATCTCGCGCGATATCGGCCCCCATCTTCCGAAATCTCGCGCGATATCGGCCCCCATCTTCCGAAATCTCGCGCGATATCGGCCCCCATCTTCCGAAATGTCGCGCGATATCGGCCCCCATCTTCCGAAATGTCGCGCGATATCGGCCCCCATCTTCCGAAATGTCGCGCGATATCGGCCCCCATCTTCCGAAATGTCGCGCGATATCGGCCCCCATCTTCCGAAATGTCGCGCGATATCGGCCCCCATCTTCCGAAATGTCGCGCGATATCGGCCCCCATCTTCCGAAATGTCGCGCGATATCGGCCCCCATCTTCCGAAATGTCGCGCGATATCGGCCCCCATCTTCCGAAATGTCGCGCGATATCGGCCCCCATCTTCCGAAATGTCGCGCGATATCGGCCCCCATCTTCCGAAATGTCGCGCGATATCGGCCCCCATCTTCCGAAATGTCGCGCGATATCGGCCCCCATCTTCCGAAATGTCGCGCGATATCGGCCCCCATCTTCCGAAATGTCGCGCGATATCGGCCCCCATCTTCCGAAATGTCGCGCGATATCGGCCCCCATCTTCCGAAATGTCGCGCGATATCGGCCCCCATCTTCCGAAATGTCGCGCGATATCGGCCCCCATCTTCCGAAATGTCGCGCGATATCGGCCCCCATCTTCCGAAATGTCGCGCGATATCGGCCCCCATCTTCCGAAATGTCGCGCGATATCGGCCCCCATCTTCCGAAATGTCGCGCGATATCGGCCCCCATCTTCCGAAATGTCGCGCGATATCGGCCCCCATCTTCCGAAATGTCGCGCGATATCGGCCCCCATCTTCCGAAATGTCGCGCGATATCGGCCCCCATCTTCCGAAATGTCGCGCGATATCGGCCCCCATCTTCCGAAATGTCGCGCGATATCGGCCCCCATCTTCCGAAATGTCGCGCGATATCGGCCCCCATCTTCCGAAATGTCGCGCGATATCGGCCCCCATCTTCCGAAATGTCGCGCGATATCGGCCCCCATCTTCCGAAATGTCGCGCGATATCGGCCCCCATCTTCCGAAATGTCGCGCGATATCGGCCCCCATCTTCCGAAATGTCGCGCGATATCGGCCCCCATCTTCCGAAATGTCGCGCGATATCGGCCCCCATCTTCCGAAATGTCGCGCGATATCGGCCCCCATCTTCCGAAATGTCGCGCGATATCGGCCCCCATCTTCCGAAATGTCGCGCGATATCGGCCCCCATCTTCCGAAATGTCGCGCGATATCGGCCCCCATCTTCCGAAATGTCGCGCGATATCGGCCCCCATCTTCCGAAATGTCGCGCGATATCGGCCCCCATCTTCCGAAATGTCGCGCGATATCGGCCCCCATCTTCCGAAATGTCGCGCGATATCGGCCCCCATCTTCCGAAATGTCGCGCGATATCGGCCCCCATCTTCCGAAATGTCGCGCGATATCGGCCCCCATCTTCCGAAATGTCGCGAGATATCGGCCCCCATCTTCCGAAATGTCGCGAGATATCGGCCCCCATCTTCCGAAATGTCGCGAGATATCGGCCCCCATCTTCCGAAATGTCGCGAGATATCGGCCCCCATCTTCCGAAATGTCGCGAGATATCGGCCCCCATCTTCCGAAATGTCGCGAGATATCGGCCCCCATCTTCCGAAATGTCGCGAGATATCGGCCCCCATCTTCCGAAATGTCGCGAGATATCGGCCCCCATCTTCCGAAATGTCGCGAGATATCGGCCCCCATCTTCCGAAATGTCGCGAGATATCGGCCCCCATCTTCCGAAATGTCGCGAGATATCGGCCCCCATCTTCCGAAATGTCGCGAGATATCGGCCCCCATCTTCCGAAATGTCGCGAGATATCGGCCCCCATCTTCCGAAATGTCGCGAGATATCGGCCCCCATCTTCCGAAATGTCGCGAGATATCGGCCCCCATCTTCCGAAATGTCGCGAGATATCGGCCCCCATCTTCCGAAATGTCGCGAGATATCGGCCCCCATCTTCCGAAATGTCGCGAGATATCGGCCCCCATCTTCCGAAATGTCGCGAGATATCGGCCCCCATCTTCCGAAATGTCGCGAGATATCGGCCCCCATCTTCCGAAATGTCGCGAGATATCGGCCCCCATCTTCCGAAATGTCGCGAGATATCGGCCCCCATCTTCCGAAATGTCGCGAGATATCGGCCCCCATCTTCCGAAATGTCGCGAGATATCGGCCCCCATCTTCCGAAATGTCGCGAGATATCGGCCCCCATCTTCCGAAATGTCGCGAGATATCGGCCCCCATCTTCCGAAATGTCGCGAGATATCGGCCCCCATCTTCCGAAATGTCGCGAGATATCGGCCCCCATCTTCCGAAATGTCGCGAGATATCG